>JAVQJD010015602.1:0-10667 GCA_036023655.1 Nannoperca australis | reverse complement strand
TCTCTGATATGAAAATATCCCCCCCCCCCCGGGTCTCTCTCTCTCTCTGTCTCTCTCTCTCTGTCTCTCTCTGTCTCTCTCTGTCTCTCTCTCTCTCTCTCTCTCTCTCTCTCCCACAGTCTGATATTAATTGGCAGGAAGCAGAATTCAGAGTTTATGGCCAACATTTCTGTAAAGAGCCAGTTATTGCTTTAATTATCCTTCAATGGATTCAGCATCTGTCCGAACTAAAGACATGGCTCGCTGTGCTGGAACACTCAACACACACTCAACACACACTCAACACACACACACACACACACACACACACACACACAGACTCGAGCATGCCAGTATTTCAGATTATTGTCCTGCAAACAGACACATACAGCATATTTCATGGTGAACGCATGCACACATTCCTTCTTCACCGTCTCTTAGTCTCTGACTCAAACACACACACACACACACACACACACACACACACACACACACACACACACACACACACACAGGCTCAGTATTTGGGTCATAAACAGATCATAAAGGCCTGTCTTTGCTAATGACTCGGCTAAGGAGAGAAACAGATCCTCTTTACAGCCTGGCGTCGCCCTCCTTGCTGCTGAGCGTTCCCGACGGGGTTTGGATCAACACCTCTGATCTCCTTGAAGAACATGAACCCAGTAGGAACCTTAGATGTTCAGTAGGCCGTCAGCTGGTTGGACCTCCAGTCAGAACCAAACAGGGTGAAGCAGCTTCCTCTAGATCTCAAACTACAAACTTACTGTTCTCCTGTTGCAGCTTTTTCTTTTTACTGCACTGTGACTGGATTTTATGTCATTTTATATCATTTTAATTTTATTTATCTATGCCATTTTTTAATTTCTTTATATTTGATTCTGAAATAGTTCATTTGGAAAGATTTGGTACATTTAATTAAGTGGAAGTAAAAAAAAAAAAAAAGGGGGGGGTGTAATGATTGGTAGTTTAACCAAAGTTAGAGACCGGAAGTAATCGTGTACACGTTAAACGTTAAAAGAAACGTATATTTTAAGCACATTTGAAAGCACTTTGAATTGCCTCTGTGTGTGAAATGTGCCGTAGAAATGACTCCTCACTGGTGTATTTCACCTTCTCAACAGGTGCAACATGAAGCGACGTGGGGAGTCACGGACAGAGTGCTTCTGTTTCTTCTGCGTCTCTGCTCTGTGTTTGATAGTAAAGAGAGGAGCAGCGTCAGAGGGTTGTTGGTTTCATTCACCTGCACGTCACTTCCCGGGACGTCTCTCTGGATGTTTCTGCCTCATTCATTTTGCTTTGTGTCTGTTTTTCCCCCCTCCTCCGTCCACTGGTGTGCAGTTTCTCCCCTCCATGCCAGGCTGAGAGCCACTGTTGCCCAACATAACACACACACACACACACACACACACACACACACACACACACACACACAGGGAGAGCGAAGAGCATATAAATACTTCCACATTACTGGAATAGTTAAGAGAGAAATGGATGGCTGAAGACGGAGGACAGACGGGTCGATGTGTTCCAGAGGGCAAAGTGTGGATGGATGAAAGGAAAATGAAGGACTTGTTATTTTCACTCTTTCATAATGAAACTTTAGACGTGATTAAAAACAACCAATAACTTGGTGGATCATGACTTTATACATAAATAAAATATGCATTGACGTCATCAAACTGGCTTTTTTAAAGGTCTTTAAAAGAGGAGAGTTGTTTCAGAACTTTAAACTTTTCACATTTAGTGGAAATATTCGCAGCAGCAGAACTACAGACGTTGTACTGTACATTTTCACCTGTGGCACCTTGTCTAAGGATGAATACAACCAGCCCCGAAGACGAAATGCCAGAGAGACACAGCTCTTAACTAATTCTGGTTGGAGAATGAAAGAAAGAATAAATGACAGATGGATGAGATGGAGGACACAAAGACGAAGAGATCAAAAGACACAGTTATAAGATGTCAATTTCATCGAGGTTTAGTGAGTTTTCTGGTTTCCTACAGACAGTGAATGTTTCTTTTAACCGAGACTGATGACAAAAGTCCCCTGAGCTTAAAGAATAGTCACTTTAACGTTAACCAAGTCTTTTTTTTGGTGCCTAAATCTAACAAATCCTTAATCATAACAGTGTCAGATCAGAAAACCTGTATCTCTATGAGGGTGATGATAAAATCAGGAAAGGCTTTTTGTTTAATTGTGACCTTGAAGGGGCTTGGAGTGCAAATAAAGAAGCCACCATGGATGCTGCGTAAAGAAGAAGAGTGTACTCATGCTTGTTTAATGATGTATTTTTAAGTTTCTTAAAGATTATAATTTTTTTTAAAGGCAAATCTGTTTCTTTGCAGGCAGTCCTGCCAACCATTAAATATGTTAAACCCTGTTAGATGTGTTAATTCAACCTAAAATATCTTCTCAGAAAGTGACGTTCATTGTTGATTTTACTTAAGAGTCCCACACTGTGACTCTGTTTCAGTACCTGGGCATCTTATTAATGTGTTTCGACACATCCGTGAAGGGTGAGTGAAGATAAACGATTTAAAAATAAAAAAGGTAGAATCCAAGTCGTAATCTCAAAGCCAGTTTATCCGGCACTTTGTTGCCAATTTATAACTCGCACTAAAAGTGTGTGTGTATTCACAGAGGAGGTCCAACAGTAGGGGAGCCTTTTATATCAATGTCTGAGAGCCCGGGCATGACCCTGTGTGTGTGTGTGTGTGTGTGTGTGTGTGTTGCAGTGCTTAAATCGTTCCAGTATGATCATAACAATGTCATCAGAAACTTGGGAGAGCTGGAGCACGAGTGAACACAATGTTCCATAAATGAGTGCGTGCGTCCAGAAGTCTGTCTGTCTGCAGGCATACGTGCATCTGTGCCTGTGTTTTGTAATTGTGTGTGAATGCACGGGGGATTAGCATCTCTTCATTTATCCACGTCTGTCTACGGGGAGCGTGCACGTGTGAGAGCGCGCATCCAAAATTAACAACTCTGCTGTGTCCGAGGTCGCAGCGCCAAAAAATAAAAAAGCTAAAGTCAGGATTATGGAAATTTCAAAGGCCGGAATTCCTCGGTTTGCTTCCAAACAACATTCACTCTTAGCGCGGTCGAGTCCATAAAGCACACACACACACACACACACGCAGACAAAAGGGTAGTCAGTGTAACGCTGGTGAACCGTGTCAGTATAAATACGATAGTCTCAACATAATACGACGACGGCCACAAAAATGTCAACAGCCTACTTAACCCCCGCCTGGAACGGATGCCGAGCCGAGAGAGAGATGAGAAAACGAACGGAGCGCAGAGAAAGAACGAATGGCTGCAAGGTGGCCAGAGCTAACGGAGAGCTGCCGTGTAAAAACTGAGAGAAAGAGGACATGAAGAGGCACGAATGGACCAGAATACGTTGTGGCATGTTCACCTTCTGGTGTTGAAACTGAGTGTTGATCACTGAAGACTAGAACAACAAGTCTAGGACAAGATTTGCGAGTCTGCAAAAGCCTTTTTCTGATAGTGTCACCAATGTCCCTGTTTCTCTTCACCAGGTGATGTATTATTTAGCTAAATGAATAGATTAAGACTTGCTTGTTAGCACTAGTTACTTGCTGATCGTAAACCATTTTGACTGACCATCAAACCGAGGTTTGACTTGCTGACCGTTGACCGTGAGACCCCCTGGTACTCGGATGGAAAGTGGTTGATTGCTCACTTTTAGGGTTGGGAACAAGTATCTCGGGGTGTTGATGCACGCTGCGTTGTGCCAGACGGTCATAGTGAAGACGAAGGTGAGCACAAAGGCGAAACCTTCGAGTTCTGAGTCAAAAGAGACTCAAATGATGACGGTTGGGCTCAACCGTGGAGACGTAGGTGAGGGTGAGGAGCTAGTGGACCTCGCTCGAAGAGAAATCGCTGCTCTTGCTCATTAACCCTTGTGCTTCCTTGCCGGGTCATATTGATCCAGTGGCCCAGTGTCTTGACCCAGTGTCTTCTCCACAAGGTAGCACAGGGGTTAAAAGACACCAGTTGAGATGGTTTGAGCATCCCGTATCCCTGTAGAGGTTTTGCAGGCAGGTCCAACTGTGAGGAGACTCCAAGTAAGACCCTGAACAAAAAGCAGGAATTATTTCCCCCCATTGGCCTGGAAGTGGGAGAAGGGGACTTGACATAGCTGCCACAACCGTGACCCAGACCCCAGGTACGCTGCAGGACTCAAAATGATCCAGAAAATGATCCACCTTGAAGTCGTCATCAGACACCACCAACAGACGGTTGCTCTGACTCCACAGTCGAGCAGTAAAAACACAACCAGGTCCTTTGGTTGTTATTTACCGAGACCACTGTGGAGGTCTTGAACCTGGCTTAAGTTTTGCCCACAATGCAGCATAACCCAACAATTGTGGTTGATTACTGTGTCACATGAACAGGGTACTGCTGCTCAGGAGGATGAAATCTAGATCAACGCGAGTCCACAGGTCAGGAAGCCCAGTTTCACCCTGCTAACCTTTCCTCTTTGCTTCCATCAACACCTTTTGTCTTGAAACTCAGCTCTTTAGCGCCACCCTGCTCCCCCAGCCCAGCTAACCCTGTCCCACACCTCCTCCTCCTGCCCTCCTAACACTGAACTCACCTCTTTCCCCCTCTCCGACCCCAAATTTCTCACCCTACCACCCCCTCCTACCGCCAGCTGTAACCCTAAACGTACCTTTAAACACTGTTAGCCCCCCTCTCGTTCTCACACACCTCAGCTCACCCTGAGCCAGCCCAGTGGCCTGACCTTGCCTCCTCTCCATTTTAACTCTCCCATAACTTCACACGAAGCTGTACTTGTTCCCTGAACACACACACACACACACACAGATGTGCACACATACACAAAAATGTCACTGTGTGTGTGTGTGTGTGTAGAGGAGCTGTTACACAACATGCTAGCTAAGAATACAGACAAAATCAATCACTCCTGTTCTACATCTGTGGAAAACAGTGAGTCAGTTAAACCACAAAGCAGCATCACACTATATTCAGGTCGTCACTCTTTACAACATAAAGTCACACATGAGACAGTGTCTTCGGGACTCACTGTTGTGTTTTTTTTAAATAGTTTTTGACAACGACGGGGCTCCATAGCACAGAGGAATGAGATACACATACACAATACTTTAAAGTAGGATAAACTCATTGGTGGTGTTGGTCTTTACAGCACATTTGCAGAGTATTATGGGCATCAGATGACGTGATTTGATGCTGCACAAAGTGGTCAGTGTGTCCTCCACGACAGAGGAATGTTTTATTTTAATGCTCATGTCCCTCTTACAGCTGAAGTTCATTCATAAATATGAACTTTTAAGCATTTTGTAGGAGGCTTTTAACACCCTCTTCCCCTTCCTGCTCTGCCTCTCCATCCTCCTCCCTTCCCAATATTCTCGGAAACAAGAATATATATATAATAAAATAAACCTGATGCATTTCTTGGCCCACGGACGTACATCATCACTTTCATTCTGACTTTATTCCCCACCCTCCTCCTCCTCCTCTTCTTCTTCTTCGGTCATTGGAAGGTCACGCGCTCGTGAAACATCCGCTGGGTTTCTCTCCCAATTCACAACCATCCGCTCTCCAATATATTCTCACATTCTCCGCAGTTATCACATTCTCAGATGTTAGTCAGGAGGGCAAGAGGTCTTATGGATTCTGAGAATACCGAGGTGTCATGTGCACACACACACACACACACACACACACACACACCACAGCGTCTGGCCAACCCTTGTTCTTCGGTTGACCCGTGCCTCTCTCTCTTCTGCGCTCTCACGCCGTAACTTAATGCGTATTTTCACATCGCACACACCAAAACAGATATGCATGCATGTCTGTCTCACCTTAACAGGTTCTCTGTCTCTTTTATCTGTCCCCACACACACTCTCACACACACACACACACACACACACACACACGCAGCCCCAGTGTGTGCTGACCTAGGAGTAACTCAGTGAAGTCAGCCAATAAAACACGGAGGAATCGTCGGCACGTAACTTGACATTCTGGTGGTTTGTTTGGATAACCTCTCGCTGCGTGGACCCAACACACACACGCTCGCACTGCAGCACAGTATTTTACATTTACGACTCTCCAGATCCTGCAGGACCCCGCCGCCCCGCTCGGCCCCCAGCGTTGCCCTCTCGTCAACCCCGCCACACACATATTTAGTCTACCAACCCTCTGTTTTCCCAGCAATTATCTCCAAACTAAACAATTACCCAAAAGCGATAACTACAGAGCAGAGTTACTGTGAAAGACATGCTTTGTTGATTTATTTTTAGCCACGTTAGCGGCGGTCAGGTTAGGAAATGTCTCAACAACCATCGGATGGACTGCCGTGGAATTACGAGCAGACGTTCATGGTCCCCGAAGGATGAACAACGTTGCAGGACACCAGGATCCGCTTTGTTTAACCAGGGACAGAAAGTCGCGTCAGGAAGCAGGAAGGATCTTACTCCTTTTCCATAACGCTGTCAGACACTCGGAGTAACAGTCTGAGCCAGACTCAGTGACAAAAACAAGCACGTTTAGTGGACGGACTTTGCACGGGTTGCAGCACGTTCGTGGACGCCTGCAGAGGCGGTCTGCTGGACCAGTTCCAAATCTAACGGTAAAATAGTCTTATATTAGCGGTTGTGTCAAATGCACTTTTGATTGGACATTACTCTGCTGGTACTGATGGGGTCAGTAGCCTCCAAGAGTCACACTTTACCTTGTGACTCTTGGAAAAAGAAGAACATCTTTTAGTTTTGGGACTTTTTGTAATCTTTGTGTTTATTCCTGAGGAAATGACTGCACGGTTTCACCTCTTCAGGCCTTTTAGTGAACATTGCTTTGCTTTTAAAAGGGTCACAAAACAAACCTCAATAATTTACATTACAAATTACAACCATTCATTGTGAGGTAGCAATGAACGGTAAAAGCTTCCCTCACCTCTATATAAATCATTACATGTAACGATCTCCCTAAATATTCCTCCTTAATTGCCGTGTGTACGTGTGTGTGTGTGTGTGTGTGTGTGTGTGTGTGAGAACTCCCCTGCTGTGTGTTCCAGGTCTGTATTTATGAGTCTCTGGACTCCCACTGAAAACCAAATCTTCTTTAACTTTTACCTCAACATGACCCTCAAACACGAGTGTGTGTGTGTGTGTGTGTGTGTGTGTGTGTGTGTGTGTGTGTGTGTGTGTGTGTGTGAACATGGTGCCGGCTGTGTCATCATTACCTCACCTTGACCTCTGTGTGTGTATGTGTGTGTGTGTGAAAGAGAGAGTGAAGCAGACTCGTTTTCACCTCTTTAGCTCTGAACTTCCCTCCTCTTTGTGTGTGTGTGTGTGTGTGTGTGTGTGTGTGTGTGTACACTCTTTCGTCAGGTCAGCGGATCAGGATTACCTTTGCCTCTCACCTAATCCTGACCTTGACCTCTCAACACAAACTCTCCTTCACAGTATAAAACACTGTAATGGTGGCGTTTTTCACTCTGTGCTTCAAAGGCGCACACTGAGGTTTTGGGGAAACCGGCACATTAGTCATTTTACCTGTTAAGTTATTAGAACACAGACACCAAAATCATCCATGTGCACCTCATAGATCATCCACTGCACCTCCACGTGCACTGGGACTACTCTAAATTGTGGGCCATGACTGTCGTTTTAAGGTGCCAAAAGTTTCACGACCCCAGATTGGATGTGAAAATTGTGTAAATCTGATACTTTGGGGGTAAATAAATCTGTCCTGTAGATTTGTATCTATCTTATATATTTAAAGCAAGTCTCTGTAACCTTTGCTGAACAGTGATCCTGCCACAAGTGTTTATTACGGGATAATGGCAAGTGCTAAAGTGTAGCAGCGACACAGGTATGAGTCGTAAAGTCAGCGAACCGACTGCATTATCAGTTACACAACAACACGCTAAACTGCTAAAACACAAGCAGAGGAGCGAATACAAGACGCATTATCCACTAAACCCTGAATGAACTGCAAGAATACAAACAGTATCGCCCACTACAGTATACTGAAGACAGTTAGAGACACCAACATGTCCTAAAATGTACAACATTTATATAAAACTCACATTATGTTGCCTGAAAGTGTTGAAATGTGCTGGCAGAACCTATTTTATATAAATATATATTAATTAATTGTGCATATATATGCTCATTCAGTATTCCTACCTCTACTTTTCTCTGTGCTATTTCTGACTCTGGTAATTACAGTCTCCTTCTTTTATTCCTTTAAGTTTTAATTCGTTAAACTCGAGTGCTCACGTGGAAACACTGCATCGTGGGTGCCTCCCTGTAGCTCTGCACTCCAGTCATTACATGATAATTCTTACAGTTATAGGCTTTAAATATCGCAAACATCTGTGAGGGAGAGAATCATCTGTAATTTTAAAAAGTCTTGGGAGGAATGCACGCCTTTCCTCATGTACCGCTTCAGGAATAAAGAACTTCACCTTCTCTCACAGTGTAAAGTATCCTGCTCAGCCTTGACCCGGGCTCCTCTGGTGCCGTGGTTAACGTTACTGTCTCTGCCCGGGTCCTCCACTGGCTTCGGCTGCGCTTTAATAACGGACAGTCTGACCACAGAGATTTCACAGATATCCCAACGTTGTCAACTGCTACCTTCACAGCTGCGTGCATGTGTGTGTGTGTGTGTGTGCTGCATTGAATTTGGCCATTTGTCTTTGAACGACTGCACATTTGCCAGTTTTACTTCATGTCTCAAAAAGCATGCAACGTAATGTGGTCTAGTGACCCCCCTAGCTTTATACGCATGCATATGTCAGTGCATGTACGTGTGTGCGTGTGTGCGTGCGCGCACTCTCTATAACATCTCTAATACACTCTGACCACGGATGCTCCACAGACTGGCCCACCGTGTCATCATCTCTTATTGGTGGTAAAAAGCAGACGGTCCTTCGCACACGAGGAGCTTTAAGCTCTAAAACTCATCTAATTTTGGGCAGAAGTTATATTTCTAGAATGTGGAGCACTTTAATGCAACTGAGAAATCATTTCTTGCATATTCACATTTCATCCGAAGGTGTTTAATGTCCTGTTTAACAACAGTTTAGGGGCCTTTGCATCCGCTCATTAAATGAATGCTTCTGAATTACGTGAATTATACGTGAGCTTCATCACACACACTGTAACGAATTGCTGTTATTTCTATAGTAATATTTTTATTATATATTATATTATAATTACAGTAGCTGATAGCATTTTTCCACAGTATTAAAATGACAGGAAAGTCGAGTTCAGACTGTAGATGTTTTACAGTTAAACAGAGTTAATATCAGATTGTGTTGCACGAGGTGGTTTGAACTGACTGGTTTCATTTAATCTAATGTAACGTTGATGAATAAACAGGAAGTCTCATTCAAAACACTTACAAATATGCACCCAGGTAGCTCACCTACTGCATGTCATCCCTCCCTCTCTCCTCCATCACCTTTCTACAGCTGTTCCTATCAATAAAGGCCAAAAGCCCCACCTATAACAAATGCATCATTTGCGAAGCTGCTAATGTAAAAAACTAAACTTGTTGTTTTTCTGTAAAAACAATAAATTGCTGTAATTTATATACAACAAAAAGCTGTTAACTGTGTCCTATAATATACTGTAACTGCTTTTCCAGTAACTAGTAGCAACTTTACAGGACATTATTTACTGTAAATTGTACAGTCAGTTCATTACAATGCACTACTGATATATATATATATATATAATGATAATTAATGATATAATAATTCAGGAAGTATTTTGTGATTCTGAAGAAGGCAGGAGTCAAACCTCTCAGCTACTCCAATCGGTCAACGTGGCATCCAGCTGAAATAAAAAGCTCTGCACTGACTGTTCTCTTACCTCGCGGAAACAACTGTTATTGTTCCTCCACTGGCAAAACTCACCGCTCACATTTTCAGAGAAGGCATTCGAGAAATTTTTGCCCACCTGTGTTTCCTCAAGTGGTGATGTCTTGGCGAGGTGAGGCGGCTTTTTGAAACCGTGACATGAAAGCTGTCGGCTGAACTCGGCACAGATACAGACGCTGGCGGCTGTGTGTGTGTATGTATATTTATATGTGTGTGTGTGTGTGTGTGTGTGTTAATGCTCGTTTTATCAACAGTACTATTTTACAAGCACATGGACACGATGAACACCAGCGGGACCGTGTGTGTTCATGTGTTTGTATGTGTGCAACGGCGCTATAAAGCGACGGAGGAATGTGCTTTCACTCTTTAATGAGGTTCATCAAAACCGGGAGGCGTCAAGAAACGAGCCTCCTCACACGCGAGGCGAGGAAACGAGAGCGACGGGCGATTTTAAACCCTGTGGGCGGATAAATAGATGTGTAGACTGTCCACTGTGTAAACAGGTCATATGTTGGGCCTCTGTGGGGGCAGGACTTCAAAACAAGCTGATTATAATACATCGTTCCAGAGACAAGTCTCAAGTCAAGACTAGCAAGTCTAGAGTCAAGTCTCAAGTCAAGACTAGCAAGTCCAGAGACAAGTCTTAAATCAAGACAGACAAGTCCTGAGACAAGTCTCAAGTCAAAACTAGTAAGTCCAGAGTCAAGTCTCAAGTCAAGACTAGCAAGTCCAGAGTCAAGTCTCAAGTCAAGACTAGCAAG
>JAVQJD010015600.1:0-11872 GCA_036023655.1 Nannoperca australis | reverse complement strand
CTTGTACATCGTCTTATAATCTTCTGGGAGACGCCTGTGTCATTTCCAATTAAGAAAAAACTTGCTGGTTGAATAAAAGTCACTTTAGGTCAAAATTTGCCAGAGGTATGAATCATTTTGGGCTTGACAGTAGTTAGCTGGTTAGATGCGTGCGCATCCTTGCTAAATCCAATGCCATGCTAAATAACAGATGCAAAATAACTTTGATGTTGTTGACTAACAGTAGTTAGTTTGATACATTTGGGAGCAGTTGTTGAGTTTGATACCTTAGAGAGGCAAGAGGCATGTAATTGAGGGAATGATGAGTGGTCAATGACTGTTGAGGAGACCACTGCAATGAAAAGTGACAATATGGAATAAAATGTGACATGAGTAAAAAGTGTCATGGGGTAAAATGCCATAATAAAATAAAAACAGACATTTGAAAATAAAATGTTTAGAATGACTCATGTTATCAAAAACATACGAATGATTAATTAACATATGATAATGAGTGGATCAATACTTTTTTCCCTTTTAATAATGTTGCATTAGTGTCCTTCATTCATCACCCCTTCTCTTCCTCTTCTCTCTCAGTATCAAGATGGTTCTGATGTGGACCAGCGGCGACACGTTTAAAACGGGCTACTTCCTGCTCACCCAGGCTCCAGTGCAGTTCTGGACATGCGGCCTGCTGCAGGTCTTTGTGGACTTCGCCATCCTGTTCCAGGTTTACTACTACAGCCGCTACCCACAGAAACCAGTGTCCCACACCGTCTCCCACACCACCAGTGCCAAAGCCCTCTGAAAGCCCCTGTTACATGTCAACACTCAAAACCACCAGTGAGGAAGCACTTTTAGAGCCGCTGCAGACACGTATAAACATACGCAAGTACCAAAGCACCTTGAGATGATGCAGGCTGCTCACCCTCACCCCAAGTATACATAAAGACACATACACACCCGTAAATAAGGCATGAACATACACACACCTTGTGGTGTTGGTGTCTACAGCGATCAACCTGTGCATGTGGATAATATTATGCACACGTGAATATATACAGTATATAAACTGCAGATGTATACACTGAAACCTGTGCTCAAGAAAACGTAGATCAGCTTTTGTCGTCCACATGAGCGGATTATTGTTGCATGGACCCTCTGCCTTAAAACCACACATTCAAACATGGCTTGCTGTATTACCAGCAATATAAATGTATGAATCAATCAAAAACAAAATCTTAATGTGCAACATTACTGAATGTACAAAATGGCATTTGTTATTTTGAAGTTTTTAGAAAACACAGTGGAGAAATGCTGGTCAGTCTACCACTTGTTGGACACATGGTCGCCATGAGCTGTGACACACAGGCTCAGTCTTGTGGGATAATACAGAAATGCAACTGTAAGAAACAAGAGGCAATCAAACTTTAACAAAGGAAGAAAAAGCTCAAGAGCCTGGAGATGCAATCCATTAGCTTCTAAGAAACAAACGGTCTAAAACATTAGTGGCCTTGAGGCTAACGGAGGGATGCAAACATCTGCCTTTGTAAAATAAGGACGGTCTTCTGTCCAGGAAGCATCTTGAAACATCGTCAGCATCGCGACCAGTTTTCAGGCTGCATGGGTTGTCAAATGCCAAGATTTTTGTACTGAAGCTGTTGATGACATTATTTTGATCCTTTTAATTTCCAAATATTTCCAAAAGTCAGATTCCTCTTTTACTTGTTACTCCCACTGCTAGCCTTTTGGTCACACCATTTAAATGGTCTAAATTAGCTACTTTTGTTTGTGACTGTTGTAGTGAATATTGGTGTCCTTGCAGCCATTTTGCCGCCGGTTTGTTGACACTTGTAGTTGTTCGCCCGGTGAGAGAGAGTACCATAGCTGTCAAGATTCACACTTCTGACTCCGTGAATGTTTTTTCCCACTTGGCTGCTCGTAATCACGGCCTGAACAACAATACAAGGTGGATGCGGCCGCCATTCCTATCTGTAATAATAACATTATGTTACAGCCAGCGCTACAAAATGAGAATTTGTAATGAGCCACAATTGTCCTTCAACAGTTTCCCTTGAGGGTTTACAGACTGATAGTTGAAAACCATATCTCCACCTTCCATCTTATTGGCTGTGGGTAACGCTGACTGGCTCGTTTATTTTTTAGATTGCAAATCCAATAACATCCCCTGGTATTCCCACTCACGACTCTCTGTGCGGTGCTGCTTTGGGCAGGTTGTACTCCTCACCATTTTGTCACAGGAAATTAATTTCCTGTTTAGAAGGAGATGCAGTCACATAACACAGTGAAGGTTTTCTTTGTTACCATTTCTGTTTTGTAATTTCCCTCTGTGGAGGGGAAGAAATGCCAAACCAGGAGGTGTACGACTGTCAGCACTTCAGTGAACTGTGCACCTGAGCAGACCTGATTCTGTCCTCCTGAAGAAATGGACACTTCCCTTTTATTCCAGTGGGACGTGGAGTTTTGAAGTCTTTCCTTTCTGGCTCCTAAATATACAAAAAAGATATGGTGAAATTATTTCTTGGTTTCTTAATAATAGATGTGCACTTTTTGTATTCACAGCTGTTTAGTCACCCTATTTATTTTGCTATCTTTCAAATGCCATTGTGAGATAGTGTGTGCTTGTTTTATTCAGAAGTTGGTGAGGGTGACGGTTGTATGGATAATGCGAGATTCCTGACAGGTTCTTGTTGTGCTCATCAGGATCAACATAACCTCCGTTTCACTTTATTTACTGTTTCATTTTCATTGTGTCCGATTTCCCTTTTTTTCTTACTTTGGGTTTTGTATCATTTGGCTCATTCATTTTATCATGTGAAGGTATTGTGGGATTCTTTGGTGGGATATTATTTCCAGTATGTTACTTATGCCATGTTTTACTATGTTACATCAGTTTGTATTTCATTTTTATATTAAACTGCCAATTGTCCACCTCAATAACTGCAGTTACAAACTACAACACTGACATCGATCAACACTGTTTACACATCATGTATCGTCATGTGGCATTGTCTCCAATAAAGAGGACAGACGGACTCGAGCGTCATGTTTTTGTGTGATGGAGATGTTTGTGTCAGTGCAGCCATGATCCAGCGTTGCTCCCATCAGCGGTGCAGCTCTGGCACTCATCAGCTGTCAAAGAAGAATAAGCCCACCGGCTGTGGTCCTTCTTTGGGCTTTGAGCATATCTAAATAATAAGCACATAAATTGTAATGTCCTGGGCTTTCACGACAAGCTCGCCACTGGTACAGAGAGGAGACGGTTCCAGCCAAAAAGGGTTGGAAAGATGGATGTGAAAAGGCATTTTCTAAATGCAGAGCCAGATTATTACTATGCTCTCTTTTTAAGGCTTCCGCTGTGCTGTTAACCCAGACATGTCTGTCTCTTATAGATTAGGCTCGAGTAACATTTGTACATTGGATTTTCATTGATGTAAGTTGTTTGACAGTCAACCACATGGGCCCTCACTGTCAGAAATCTATTTAAACGTTATCTCTAATTTAAACTCGATAAGAATTCATGACCACCACCCTCAAAATAAAATTCAGTATTGTGCTCAGGGCCTTGAGAATGTGAGTGGGTTTGATAAAGCTTCCCTGTGTGATAAAGACTTTAAAATGGCTGGTACCGACTTTTGCAAGTCCCTCTGTTCCTTGTGCTGTGCAAATATTAGCTGTGTCACTGCAAACCTCTTCACATGTGCATCACTGCGTCACATGAGAAGTGATGGTGAGAACTCTTACTGATGCACTTCTCTAAGATCACATTTACTTGCAGAGAAAGACGTTTGTGTAATGAACTTAGTGTCTGTAGAGACAGAAGATTAGTTTGACCTTGTTTACTTAAAGCTGCACTTATTCATAATTTTATATTTAATTAATATAATATTTAATAATCTTTTAGTGTAGACTTTACCAAATCCAACAAAGAGCAGTCAACCAGTTCAAAGTTCATTGGAAAAGAAAATGGCATTTAAGATGAGTGTTTTGTTTATTTGTTTATTTATTTATTTTGGGGGTGGGGTGTAAATTCCAATTATTTGGACGGTGCAAATTCAATTAGCCAGGTCAAAACGTTCATGTGTGATTCTCCAATTATTTTAGAAGAAGTTATAGATAAATCATCTAAAATAGTAACCTGCGAAAGATCGGATCGCCTCTGACTTTTACACACTTTTTTTCTGAGCTGGCACCATTCCTTTTGAAAGTATTTTCAGAGTATTGCAAAATCTACATTTTCTACCGTAAATCCTAAACGGAACCAAGATTAGCTAATAATTGACAACTGGAGGCAAATTTGTAACCCCCTATACTATACAAATCAGTATTTATCAACAGTACAGTACGCTGAGCCAACATCACTCCTGGAAATAGAATTGATTTATTATTAATGACTGATGGGGGGAAAAAACATGAACCAAGCCGCAGACAAACCAATATAGGATGTAACAGCACAAAGTACAGCACGCACTTGCTTGCAAATTTCAGAGCGTCCTTGTATATAATAAATTGTTAAATCAAAGCCTCTCCACATAGGACTATGGTTATTATAATCTTTACTACATTTTTCAAAAGAAGCTGTTCCTCAGGCTATGGATTTAGGAGGCAAAGCACAAATCCATTTAAGTTGGCTTTCGATTCAAAAGATGTCTCATTGCTCTATCCACTCCTCATCAAAACAATATTTTGATTTCTTAAAACCTAAATATTGTATAAATAATAGGTTTTTGTGTTCTATGCAATATTTCCATACTTTTTAAAGATTCAACTAATCCAGTGAATAATATCTAAACCTACATTGTTCTGATGCGTTCCAACTTGACAATTTGGGGAAATTCTTTTGTAATATCTCACTTTGAAGTACAAGGCACTTAAGTCAAAGAAAATGAAGTGCTGTATTTGCAATTATGTGAGGAAATCGTGTAAGACCGTGAAAATTATTTGCAATAGCTGAAATGTTTTTACACTTAAGAATTTGGGCTCTGTTGTTTTCACTGCCTGAAGGTGAATGTCTAACATCTGCCATAGTCAGTCAGCCTCTTTGAAGAGAATCAATTGCTTCTCTGGTTTCATTTACATTAAAGGATCACTTTAACTTTTTGGTTCACTGGACAAGAAGATTGGCACCAACTGATACAGTGCATATTTCCACTTTTAGTAGCAAAGCAATGACAGATAATGTGCAAGAAATTGAGTGCAGTAATTTTAACTTTAGGTGGTTATTCACTATAGTGACACATAGAACATGTGAAAAACCTGCCAGAATTGTGTAGAGGATTGGGCAAAAGGACAAAAGCATCAGCATACAGTTGCAGTTTGACATGGAAATTGCAATGCATTTCATCTTCCGTGGACCCTGATTATTCACAGCCAACTTGATGGCAATCTGGACATTGTTTTTTACAACGCATGGCAAGTAGAAATTCTGACCTGATAACGGTGCTATACAAAGGTTCAGGAGGTCACCACAGTAATTAGGAGATACCCTTTTGGAGATATGAGTATCTATACCAGATTTCATGGCAATATGTATGGCATGGAAGTTGTTCTTGACCAGTGTTGGACAAACATATATATTGACCAATATAAGGCAACAACCAAAAACAACTTTGTTAACAAAAAAAAAAGAAATATCTTAAGGTCCATTTAGTAGCTTTTTCCAGTGCCTTCAATTGCATCTCAAGTTTTTTTTTAGCGGCTGGAGTTTGTATGGTATGGAGATGGTTTATTTGTCATCACGTGATTTAAATGTGAATGTTGTGTGATAAGAGGTAGACATACATATATAGAGAAAGCCATTGTAACTTGTCTCTGTTCACAGATGGCCTCGCGGAGGATGTGAATGGCCTCCCTACAGCGTTTGCAAGTCATATTTCAGTCCAAGCGTGGATCCGTCTTTAGGGTCTTTACTTAGGTCATGGAGTGACAATTGAGCTATTTCCTTTCACTGATCAAGACTGAGCAGCAGTTGAAAGCTTTGGAAAAGCAAGTGGTCCATTTTTTGTTAACTTCTATTCTCAAAAGTGCAAATGAAATTTCACACTCAAAACCAACTCTGGATTACTAAAAGCATTATCTTCATGCTGTGAATAATAGTAGCTTATGATTGCTTAACATGCTATATAAATAGTTCAACATTTTGGGAAATACGCTTGTTGGCTTTTATGCCAAGAGTTATATTATAAGATCGATACCAACCTTGTATCTGTTTGTTGAATATAAAGATACAGAGGTGGTTAGCTTAGCTTAGCATAAAGACTTGAAGCAAGGGGAAACAGCTAGCCTGGCTCAAAAGCTGAAAAGTACTCGTACCAGCATTTCTAAAGCTTGCTAATTAACACGTAATCTCTCATTTAGTTTACTCTGTACAAGTGTAAAAACGCCAATTTGACCCGTTCTAGGCTGTACGCAGTGACTTCCCAAAGTCCTGTTGTCCCTTTATGGTTGCCAGGCAACCAGTGGAGACTGTTTTTGGTACAAATTAAACAAACAAGATCCAACGTGTTAATGAGAGCGTTTTATAGGTGCTGGTGAGGATATTTTTTAACCTTTAAGACAGAGCTAGGCTAGCTGTTTACCCCCGTTTCCAGTGTTCATATTAAGCTAAGCTACAATAACCTTCTCCTGGCTGTAGTTCCTATTCAGTGTAGAAATATGGGAGTGTTATCCACCCAACTGTCAGCATAAAAGTGAATTAGTGTATTTTCTAAAATGGCTAACTATTCTTTTAAAGCATCAGCATGTGCACCAGACGGAGACTAATGGAGACACAGGAGTGTGGGACCAATCCTCTTGAAAAACTTCCCAACCGACTGTATAGCCCTTTGACAGATAAATTAGTTTTGTGTTATTATGATGAAGATTAACGATCTCTGCTTCATTGCAAATAAATGCGCTGACATCATCATGTTTATGTGTGAACCTTATGTAACAGAGCCCCAGGTACAATAAGTTATTTGGTCTGGCTAAACACAATACACAGTAAATGGAAATGATATTGCACACCAATGATGAACTACATCCCAGCATTATTTCAGTCAATCCTCTCAAATTCCGCTACACGAGAAACATTAATTATTAGTCTGAGCCTTAGATTTCCTTTTACACAAACTTATCTCAAGTCTGAATCACAGTCAGTAAGAGTACTGCCATTTCTTAAAATCTAATTTAACTTTGACTTGTTTAATCATGAATATTTTACTATTACCCATCTTTTAAGTCAAATCTGTGAAAAAAAGACCCCTGCAGCTCCTCTGTACAACATAAGAAACTCAGATACACTCTGGTGCACGAGCGCTTCACGCAAACAAAGCAGAGACTTCAAACTCCAGAGGAGAAAATCTCCTCCCTGCTCACAGTCCTGCAGCTTGTCAACTCTGAAGTCTCAGCGCTGGGTGTCACGGCCTCCTAGGCAGCCACTTGAATGCACACAGACAGACAGACGGAGCAGCTAAGTTTGCATGGACGCTCTAATCTCAGCAGCCCTCTGAACAGCCATGGACTTCCTCCGGTGCACGGATGAGACTGCGGCCTCCGTGATGCCGTGGTAGCTGTCTGTCTCCTGAGAGTCTTCGCTGTTCTGGGACTTGGTGCTGTCCTGCGAGTCCAGCTTCTGCCTCAGCGCCCGGCTGTGTTCCTCCTTCAGCTCCACGTAGGAGCGAGAGAAGGTGTGAAAGATGGATGTGACAGGGAAGGCCATGAGGAGGATGCCGCTCAGGATGCTGCTGAGCGCCACTACCTGGCCGGGGATGCTTCTGGGCACCATGTCTCCGTAGCCGACTGTGGTCATGGAGATGACGGCCCACCAGTAGCTACCAGGGATGCTAGTGAACTCCTGCTTGGCGCCCATCTCGCTCTCTGCTAGGAACACCAGCGGGGAGAAAAGAGCCATGGCCACGCAAAGGAACAGCAACAACAGGCCGAACTCGCGCGTACACCTCCTCACTGTCAGACCAAGTGTCTGCAAGCCTAAGGAATGACGGGCCAGCCTCATCACGTAAAAGATCCGTAGAGCTCGCAGAACTCGAAGAACTAACCCCACCTTCTCCAGGTAGTTGTTCCCTGAGCCTGCAGGTTTCCCCCCCACCGACAGAGAGTCCACGATGAGGGTGATGTAGTACGGAAGGATGGCCACCACATCAATGACATTTAGAGGCGTACGCAGGAACACACACTTGCTCTGCGTCTGAATGAACCGCAGCAGGAACTCCAGGGAGAACCAGGCAACACACACCGTCTCCAGCACAAAGATGTTATAGCACCTCTGGGAGCACTCACCCTGCGCAGAGGAAAAAAGCACATAAAAACAGACATTAAGGGTTTTGTTACATCACATACAACCGTCAGTGAGCAAGAGCGCTTCAGACAGAGGATGCAGCATGAAGTCGGTAATTAAGAATCTATTTCAAAGCCTGCTGTTTGATTTGTGCATTCGTCATTGACAAAAGTGGTCGATGCGTTTGATCTCACAACAAAAAGGTGATTCTGTTCTTTGACAGAACAAAATACAACAGAGAAACTGCTGAAAGTTTCATGAACTGTAAATCAAAGGCTTTGACTATCTCATCTAGTAAACCTCATTGACTTGTACATCCAACCTGAGTGATCCAGAGTTGAAAGCTGTAAGAGGCGTAGATGTGCAGACAACATTACGAAACTGTTAGCTCATACTGTGGTTCTAACCACAGCTGAAATATTCTCCCTTTTAGTGATAATCTATTTTTTCAAGACTGCTGAAATAGCGTTCATAAATATTTGAAAATATAATTATAACAGATTACTTGGTTCAAAGTCAAAGTCACCCCTGAAGCAGACTGAAAAAAAGAAAGCTTTTAATTGATCTGCATTTCCATAAGTGTCATTAATGATTAAAAAATATTCTCTACTGTATTTGTGTCAGTTAATTATGTGTGGATTAATTAGAATATGCAGAAGCAATCAAGCAATAACCTAAAATTTCTTCTGACTCTTAAAAGTTTTGAATCTTTCCTCTTTTAAATGTCATGTAATACTATGAAATAGGTGTTATTAAAACAGTCCCTCGCTGTGCTCCATGGCTCAGATATTCATGACAAGACTTTTGTGGATGTGCTGAAGTCTTAGCAACATTAAGGACTAAATACGCTGTGGGGTTGTGAAGGCTATCTCCAGGTGTGAATGTGCACGAGTGGCAAACCGTTCCCCTTAGTATTTGTTCCGTCAACAGCTCTGCTCCATGAAGATGTCGTTCCAACTGACTGCCCTCACAGAAAAAAAGTTCTATCAGATTGAACCTCATGCATTTTTCAGTCTACACTTTTTTTTGCATTTAACATGGTTGTTGCCCTCAAGACATTAAACTTGCTAAACCCATTAAGGACCATGTAAATCGCTGTTCAGCAAAGCTGAAGATGCAGCGACAGCAATAACCTACTAAAGTGAAGGCTGACAAATACAATGTGATAATATATATAAATAAATAATATAGTAATGGAGTTGTAGTCATAATGGTCAAAAGTGGTATAGATCTGCCAGAGGATTGATGTGTAATGTTCTTTAGTAACGTCATTACTGCGACAGCTGTTTTGCTACCCTGGCCTTGGAATGTAGACTCTCAAAATAGTTGCTTGTGATTATAAATCAGCAGAGTTGCTACTCGTGATTTCTTACATAGTAATCAGATAAGATAGATTTCCTGACTTTTCATCCGGCACCTTTATCCAGTCAAAATGTTATTTTGTTCAACACTTGGACACCTTTCCACCTTGATACCTTGACTCCTGACATTCTCATCAGCCTTAGGTGTACTTTGTGTTTAGTGCTAATTAGCCAATGTTAGCATGCTAACATGCTAAACCAATACAGTGAACATGGCAAGCATTATGCATTGCTAAACATCAGCATGCTAACAAGCTTACAGTTGTAGAGTAGACTATTAGTATTGTTAGATTAAAACCTGTATGTAAACTTGAAATTGAGACACAGCATGCTCGAGTCCATCCCATTTCGAAGGCTCCTTCAAATGCCTTCTTTTCACAAATTTGGCGGATCCAACAGCTGTATCCAAACTTCAGTGTGTACCCAAACGTATCGTCAAAAGTGGCCGAGCAGGGTTACACTTTTAAATGTAAGTACTGGGTTTCAACTCACTCATGTAGCTAACGATACAAATGTTAAAGAACCAAGGGGCCTAAGATGCCTCGGACCTCAACTGCAGCTGTCAAGGTTGCTAGGCGACAGGAGCAGATCTTTATGACGCTGCTGACGCAAATAGGAAATCCTTGGTAAACCAGATCATCTTGGTTCAGCTTTCGCGGTTCATGAAGGATGTGGCCCCTGAATAACAGATTCTACATATTTCTTAGCAAAAGCTGGTCAACAGTAAAATCCTAAAAGTCACAATGTTACTGCACGGGTTTACAAGTGAGGTGCCACTGCAGTGATGAAGGCTTGTTTACATCTGCCTGCCAACCAAATAAACTATATTTACAGTTTTTGCGTTTAGTTACACCACCTGCTGACTGAAAAGTAAAACAGAGCATGAGGACATATAGAATCTTTTTTTTCTATTAGTCACATCAGAAAGCCTCCACTGGCTGGAATTTCACAGTTAAAATGGACAATATGGCATTCTCTGTCTCGGCTCAGCTCCATATGTCCCTGGCCAGCTGCTAACAAGCCCTCATATCCTTATTTTGAAATGTGAAATGATAAAATAACTATGAGGTTAAGAGCACAGATTTTCAGCTTTGGTTTGAGGGGATTTCAAGCCCAAAAATTGGGCCAGACATTTAAAAACAAAAACACTTTTTGTTCATGCTCTCTTCAGAATGCCAAAAACACTTGGATACATTATAGAGGCAACAGTACTTTGCTGAATATTATTATATTCAGTCAAACAGCCTATCTGTTCAGCCGAAGCTAAAATATATATATAATCTTTTGTATAGTCTAGATTTCATATCGTCAGTATCATATTTTCTGTTTCTCTCTCTAATCCATACGCTTGGTGTCTGATTCATCACTCCACCTTTGTGTCCTGATGATCCAGTTGCAGACCTGCTTGCACTACAAACGTATTTCTTATACCACTTTCCCTAAAATCCAGGAAGATTAAAGCGTAAGAGAACAGGGCTTTACGATGGAGTGATTCAGATCACTCTCTAACTTCCACCCTCTAACCACATGCTGTCATTTCACATCCAAAGTGATAAGAGTCTGAGGCCAAAACAAATAAATGTGCAACTGTCCAAATCCTTAAGGACTCACTCATTCTCACATGCTAATCAGTATGTTTCACACTTCCTGTCATGCTGGTCTTCTGCGTACACAAAAGGAGTCTGTGTTTGTGACACATTTGCAACAGATAGCGTCCCTTTCCTTGAATTTGACCAGTGTGTTTGTATTAGTTCTGTCAGAGGCTTTCTGGCTGAGTGCATTTTCCACTCACTCCCCGCCGGAGAAGCCTCTGATCTACGCAGAAGCACGGAAGATCAAATTAAAAGCACACAATTATCCGTCTCAGCGATCAGGGGACTCTGACCCTGTCACAGCTGAAGACAAGCATGTAAACCAAACAATACAGGAAGCGACGGCTCACTTCTGATCCCCACAGATAAGTTGGAGTGGGTGTGATTTACTAACAGGCGGACTTCAAGTACCGAGCTGGTTCGGTCTTCGGCACACCCATGCTTATTTACCATTCTCATTTGTTCACCTCGCTGGGCTCTGCTGTGTGCACTGAGTGTCTGTGTGTTTGTTCTACCGGGCAGATTGAGTTTCAACACTTTTCCCTCTCTTCCAGAAATCCTCTTAATATGCTTCTTCACAAAGCGAGCATCTTATTACAGAACAATAACGTGACTGTGTGCAAATCCTCGGGATTTTAAGGTCA
>JAVQJD010015597.1:0-39362 GCA_036023655.1 Nannoperca australis | reverse complement strand
CCCTCCCGGCTCCTCCGACCTTCCCCCACCTCACAGACTGTTCCGTGCCAATAAACCCATTGTACACCTCCGTCACCTATTTGTCCGAGTCCTGCTTGTGGGTCCACACTCCCCAGCCCCTAACAGATCCGCTGTATGTCTCCGGCTACTCTTTTGCCTTTTCCCCGATCCCGTTTGCGCCCACATGGACACTGACATGTGGCTGGACCCACTTTGACACAGGGGGACATTTCTGCCATTTGCATTGCTTTTTCTACACATATGGCAGTGTTCGAGTATGCATGAGGAACCCTGACCCCCTAACCCTATCCTGTAGTCGTGCGGTGTATGGGGCATAACCCTTTATCCCTGAACTTACCAGATCAGAATTCAGCACGGAGAGGGACAAGATCCACTGGACTCACCACACGGCCACGAGGATGTTGTCACACTGGATGGACTGGATCGTGAACCTGCCTGTACAGGAGGGGAACAAACTGTTTATCAATCTGTCAAAATGTCTGCAGGGAACGGAGCAGATTTGACATACAACAGTATCACAGAAGACTAAAATTGGCTATTTATTTTGAACATAATCCTAATTCGGACCCCCCACCATTTACACCCAAATCGGACTGGACATTGACACCGATTTGAAATATGTAAAGGAAGAGTTCAAAAGCATCTGGACCAAACCCAATCTAAAAAAAAGAGGAAATGAAGGTGCTACAGTCATTAAAACAGAATAAGAATATTATTATCAAACCAGCAGATAAAGGCTGCTCCATTATCATAATGGATAGAGAACAATACCTGTGGGAGGGTTACAGACAATTAAAGGACACAAATTATTACAAAAAAATAGACCAACCAATTTATTATTCATAATAATACTGTAAAGGTACGGACAGGGTTGGCAAAGTGCTTTGCTATGAATGCTATTTTTTCATCAGGCCAAGAGATGTCAGTATTGCTTCACTGGACTGCAGCAGGGAGCAGAGTAGACTATGCAGTAACAAAGCAGATAAATGGCGTCACTATGGTTGATCATAAGTGCAACAGCCTGCAGCATGTAGCGTGTCACCAACGGCCTCCTCCTCCCTTGTGTCATGCACAGGCATCACATGAGGAGGGGCATCAGGGTAATATGTACAAAGATCAGCACACCTGAAATCTTTGGCTCTCCTGGGACATAAAAGATATTTGAGAAAGGTCGAAACAAGGATATTTTTATGGGATATTTCATTTGTTTTCCTTCTGTTCTAGTTTCTGTTTGTAAGGTCAGGAGCTTAGAGCAGGTGAATTAGAAAGCAGCTAATTTTGAATTTTAAAAATATTTTTGGTTTTATTTGTAGAGCCTCAATACATTTAAATTTGAGCCAGTATGTTTTTAGAGGAGCTCAAATGAAATATAGCAAACAACTTGGCTCCAAATCATCCAAAGAGGACTCTCACAGGACAACAGTTTTCTCACAATTATTTTTTCATATATATTGTACAAACAGGCAACACTGGCCAAAGGTGGCCAAATTAGTCAAGTGGAGGAAAAGGGATGTAAAAAAATAAAATGATTTAAACAAAAGTCACATTTTACGCTCTTGACCACCTTCCTTTTGATCTTTCCCACAGTAACTATCCACGCAGTGTCCAGGATCAGCTGTCAGTGCATGTAGTCATGAACTGCAATCCTGGTTGGTATTCGTCTCACCTCCACTTCCTCCTAGTTTTCAACAGCTACAGCCACGGCAGCTGGAAGCACTACAAGCAGTGTGATTAAACCTGAATGGGCTCTCTCTGAACGTGACCCGGCAGCCGATATGAAGCATGTCAACAAAGAGATGGGGGGGGGGGTTCCTTGAAACACCCAATGTTTCAAGGAACCCTTGTGCCCAGACAGTTGAACCGCGAAGCCTTTTGTTATAAACTGAGAGCTCCTATTTGCAAGAAGCATAAAAGAGTGAGCATAAACAAACGTTAGAAATGTGCAGCAAAACCTGTCTCCCGACCAGCTTGTTAGATCTGCGCTACGTGTCTACAGTTACTCATAACACCCTAACCCATAAATGAGGACATAACCTGCCTTACTTTTGGAACCATTATAACGTAACGTCCAGCATGATGCCATATTTGGTAAATAGTTTTACATTGCTGATATTATAGTAGCTGTTGCCGGCATGTACACAGGATGTGCTATGTACATTTTCCAATATCTTAACGTCTATTAAAGCGAACAGCTGGAGGGCCTTTGAGATTGTGTTTTCTTTCATCACACACTGTCCATATTCCAAATAGATTTTATTTTGTTGTCCTTTATTGAAAACCTACTCAGAAAGTATCATTGTTGGTGATAGCGTCCTGCAGGCCCCCAGGTTATGACTGGTTGCCATGAGCTGCAGAGTTCATAGAGATACTTCGTGCTCTATGAACTCCTGTGATCTTTACCTTGCTGCCAGTTTGCAGATGCACAGGAAAAAGGGAGAAAATAGAAAATATGTCACCTGTGTACAAGTCTGTAGTCACCGCCTTGGAATAATAAGGGAGGCAGAGTCTATTTAAACACTATCTCCATGACCTCTTGGAGCACAGCAGCTGTGCAGGGATCTTCAGGATTAACCGGCGCCTCTCAGGTAAGCTGATTCATAATAAATAGCAGCAACGCTTTGAAAATACCCATAACAGCACATTAGCATTGAAATGAGGTAACACTTTGTCAGGAGATAGTTCTGGGTCACGGAGACAATCGCTGAATACCGCCGGAGGGACTTCAGCAAACACTTTGCTGTCCCCTCCCCCCCCCAGCCCAGTACACCTACATTGCTAATGTCAATAGTGTTAACATCCTGGCTCGTTTGCAGAGGAGCAGGGGATGGATTTCTTTAGAGAGCTGGGAGCCATCCTTTTTGGACAGAGTTCACATGATCCTGGCTTCATTTTATGCACTACATCCATGGCAGACTTCTTTACTTACACTGTAAAATTTAATACAAAACCATGAGGTGAATGCGATTTGTACCTTACATTCTTCACTTCAACTGGCTGTAAAACATTTCTTGCTGTTAACTCACCTTTTATATAGGCCATTACAGCAGGCGAGTGCATACCTCTGCAGCATGTACCCTTCTTTTCCTGCTGTAAAAGTTCCCTGAATTTCAAAAAGGAAAGTGCATAAATAATCCCACAGAACATTTAGTCTCTGCGAGGACAGCTTTTTGTCTTTTTTAAAACACATAATGTGAATTCTGCAGTCCAGGAAACATTTAAGTGGCAGCTCTGTGTTCAGAGTCCAAGTCACATAAGAGCAAAATCATGATCTGCTACTAATTGAAATTATAGAGGGAAACGAAGCTGGATCTGAGACACAATGCTATACCTGCCAAACTCAGTTGTGAAAAACAGATTTTCTATGGTTTATTCAAAATCCCATCAAAGCTCTGTTCTCTCAAGTGAATACTTTATAGCACAGATTGTTCTTTCAATAGCCGTCTCTTTCCTCTTTCTGTTCTTTTATTTAGGAACCTATTATACTCTGTTCAATCAGATGGAGGACCTGGTGTCGCCATGCTGTGTGTCAGCCACTTTTCAGTTAAATTTAAAATCTAATTGCACCACTCAAAGTAAACATTAACTTCAGACATTCAGTGCAGTTGAAATATATGCATTTGTGTTGATACAAATGGAAAATGTCGAGCCAAAACAACCTAACCAGTTGGACAGAATACTGTATATTGAGTGTTTCATTCCTGTCCAGATTTTGGATGATGTCTGCATAATAGTATGATTATATGAACCCAGTGGGCATAAAATGGTTAAAGTTTCACCGACCAATTCATACAAGAAACTTCACATGAACTTTCCATGAACAAGACTTGACGTAAGCTCTGTAACAGCTGCATGGCTCCTTCATGAATACAAATCAAGTGGCAAGCCACTTTCAAGTACATCTTCAAGAACTACTACAACAACTTAGTGTCAAATACTATGATTAATAATGACTTAGTGATGCTTTTATCCAAGTACTTTATGTGATACATAACAATGTCTGATGTAGCTTATATGAAGCTGTTGTGTAGGCGTTTGTACGTAATTTTGCAGAAATTGTTTAGCGCCTATTATCCCATCTAAACAGGATCAGATTCTCCCACCTTGCCTGAAGACTAAAGAAACACTTATTTAAGCTAGCTGTGAAATGCTATACATCATCACCTCACTGCAAAAACAAACTGTCCTTGGCAGATAATGATCCATAAAGTTGCTCAAGCTGGCTGATTTTCCTCTCTGTGAGACATTTGTCAGATGTGTCCGACACTGGGACAATTTGTGCTCTTTGCTCGTCTATCACACTCGCAAAGGTGATGTTGTTTTCTGGAGGTGTCAGTCCTAAAATAGTGGTGCTGGCGTTCCAAATCACACGTATGACATTCACAAAGGTAGAAGAAAACTTTCTATCTGTTAACTCGCAGCACCGCTTCAACGTTGACATGGCCGAGCAGATGTGACTGAAAGGTGCTCTTTAGGTTCAGACACCTGCATCAGGCAGCCTGGCATTAGCTCATGATGCATGCTGTGGTAGCTGTCACTATAGCTGAGTATCTCCACAACA
Organism: Nannoperca australis; assembly: GCA_036023655.1. NCBI lineage: Eukaryota > Metazoa > Chordata > Actinopteri > Centrarchiformes > Percichthyidae > Nannoperca > Nannoperca australis. The sequence continues at coordinate 34,783 of JAVQJD010015597.1, read as the reverse complement.
GAATGCCATACTAAGACTGTCTTTACTAGAAAAACTACAGTATTAGTACAATGGGGCAGTGTGGAGTTATAAAAATGCATGGGTTATTTTCCTTGTTAAATTTGGAGATTGCAAATTAAAAGATGCCTGTTTTTAGTTACTCATGCTGGATGATTGGATGCACGATGCTCGTGACTGACACTGTAGACCGCCATCTGCATCCAACAGGCAATGCAGTTTTCCTTAAAACATGACCACAATTGTGTCCTCGCGGAAGACAAGAACAATGTTACCACTCTCATATCTGTAGGATAAATATGAAGCTTAAGCCAGCAGCCGGTTAGCTTAGCTTAACAAAAGGTACCTTGAATGCTCACCAATTAATATGCTATTTCTCGTGTGTTTAATCCCAACAAAAAACAAATCTCTCTCTCTCTCTCTCCTTCTGTCTCCTCCATTTACTCTCCAACAAGGCAGGAATGACAAGGATATTGGCTGATAAACTGTAAGGACCTCCTTATATAATCAACATGTGAATGTGAAACAACTGGGAATGGAGTTTGGAGGACCAAAGGCATGTAAATTACAGATATCTTAAAAGAGAATACCATACAGAGAATTTCTGCATGCTAAATCCTCTCTCGTTGCCACTCACCCTCTTGGTAAACTTGAAGGGTCGCCTTAGATCTATTTCTCATCATGGCCTTCCCTGACTTCCTTGAGGAGTGCTCCATGTTTCGAAGTGATTGGACCTTAAAGGAACAGACTCTCCATATTTGTGTGTGTGTTTGACACAGAAGGACAGAGAGGAAGAAGGAGAGTGCGCATTTTGGAGGGCTCATCTCCCGATCTAGAACCAATTTTTATGCAAATGCTATAACCTGATTTGGAAGGAGCTGCCTTTGTTTGGCGAGGGCAGGCACAGTTGGCATGGTGTTGTAAAACTCAGCAGCAGCCGAGTGGCCCGACACATAAAGCACAGCGTAGGCTCATATTTCCTGAAGTGACAAACTCGCTGTGTGATGCAATTTAGTGCAGCGCCATGCGACTGGAGGGCCAGACTTTACACAGGCGTGACAAACAGCTGTGGGGGGAGAGGCCGGCAAAGTAATCGCGAGACTGCAGGGAAATGTTCCTCTCAGCCAATGGGGCAGAAACCTGGGCACTTATATTTCTTGGCCACTATACAAAAGTCCTGAAGCATCATTCAGGTAACGAATATCACCGTCTGCTTGTTGCAGTGTTTATCAAGAGTACCTTTCATCAAGCACTACAGGGGGGCGTAGCACAAAAACAGTGTGCCATTGTTAATGGTTGTTGGCAATGATGGTTAGCTATTGTTGTTGCCCATAAAAATCAGCAGTTGAGTGAGCAGAATTGCAGTGCCATTACATTTCTATGCTGTATCAAACATAAAAGTGGAAGAGAGAGGAGCTCCAGGATTTTCAATGGAATATATAAATATAAATAGATGGATTTGCTCAGAGATTTGCTGCCTTGCATTTTCATTCACTTCCTGTTCTACACAAACACATGCCCACTCGCACGCACAGGGAACTGAGTGACTACAAAGGAGTGTGATGACCCCTGTTTCACTTCGCTGTTCTTGGAAGAGTTCAGACACTGAAAGGAGCGTAAGCAATCTCGCCTGCAGCACTGGCAACGAGCTGCCCTGCATTCGCTATGTGTGGTTCTGATTTGAGCAGAGACTACCTCCATCCTCTGTGGGGAAGGACGTATCACACCTTCAGTAAAATATTCCTTATCACTAGGCAAACATGCAGTGAAGAAAAGTTCTGTACTCTTGCCATCACGGCGAGTGAGAGAAGCCAACTCCTCCAGTTAATTATGTACTCAGATGGTCTCTCTGACACATAGTACTGTAGATCAGTGGTCCTCAATGTTCTGCTCAGGGGCCACTTGCAGCCTATGAAAGACTTCTGAGTGGCCCTTGAACATATTCCAGCATGAAACATATTCTGTCCTGAGCTGCTGAACCACCTCCATGTTCCTGAAGATGACAGGATCCATAATTCATGTTTAATAACGGTTTACATTTCTTAATTATCATTCTTGAAACGGCTCTCCAGAAAGAGGGCCCATTTTCAAGTAATAATATAATATATAATATTATAATTTCAATAAATAATCCACTGTATTATTATTTTAACAAATGTTGGTTTGGCTTTACTCTAATGCTTATTGGTGTAACACAATTAAGCTTTTTCCATTAGCTGCTCTAAGAACTCTTTAGTTACATGACAAACTCCTCCAGAAAACAGGAAGGGATGTGCTGAATGTTTGTGGAAGCAGCAACATCAGTTTTGATTAATGACTGATTAGTGAGCATGTGCAATGGTTTTCATCATGGCTAACCAAACAGAAACTCAAACCTCACTTAAACCTGGATTAATTCATTTTTTAGGGATAGCCCAACAAGCTCAAACAAAACTCAAATATTAACACATTTAAAGTCGATATTCAAAATGTTTTAGCAAATTGTTACCACATCCAGCAGACAGGGAGCAACATTAGAATGTTATCTCTGTTTTAGGTCTCCACCAACTTCACCAAGGGAAATATCTGGCTCTTTAGCTGCTAAATGCTTCACTATGTTCACCAGCTAGCCACTAACATTGTCTGTCTGCTTTTTGGTGCTGGACAGGTAGTGTACAGTGAGTTCTTTGAGCTTTTCTTTTGAAATCAGCTGCCTGCTGTAGCTGAAAACCACACTATGACACCGGTGGGAGTGAACCACAACAGTAAAGTTGTAGGCCATAAATACAAAACAATGAGCTGAAAGATGCTAAAACACTCCATAGAGCTGAGGGGAACTGAGTGGACCTTTCATACACACATAGTAATTTGATCAACCAATCAGTTGTTAATATGGCGGGTTAGGATTATGATTATAGCAGCCTTAAAATAAAATATCTAAGTAACAAATCACAACACAACAGTGGCACTGTCATCAAAAGAAAAACAAAAGAAAAAGCCTCCTCAATATGATCCATACTGTACAATCAGATTAAGCCCAAAAGGGATGTATGAGTTATAAAATTAAAAGGGCTTCATTTCCGTCTCGCAGATAAAAATCAAAGAAGGATGAAATGCAAATTATTGAAGCAATACTTTGTGCAGTGTTAGTGGCACGCTGAGATAAGCAAATTTATATTTTATGTCATGCATTAAGAAACATAAAACAAATAACCAGGATGCATTAGAGGGTACGAATAAAGCATAAAACAATTTTACGCGAAAGACCTGACTTGTCCATGAAAAGTAAATTGGATTACTAGAGGCAATTACAGAGAGGAGTACAAGAAGGTAACATGCAGGGTGACACATTTAACAAACTACATATAATATGGAAGAACATTTTGAAATGTATAAAAATATATCTGAATAACAACAAGAAAATCACTTCCTACTCAGTCCATATGTCTTAATTACAGGATAAGGATTCATCCATTTAAACTCATGCATTTTGTCAATCAATGTCTTGCAATTCTTTTAAAAACGACATATTTTTATCTGGTGCTTGTCATTTTATAAGAGTACATATCAGTCTTTTTTTAAACCGTGGAATTCTCTCTCCACAAATATTCACTAATTTAGAATTTTCGATAACTCAAATGTCCTCTATCAGCAGATACAAATCACACCGTAGCGCTGATGGCTGTTTCTGAACCACATTAACGTTAACCTCATTTCATTCTCAGGATTAATAAGCATCAGAAGAGTGAAACCTCTCAGGGTGCTGCTGAGATCTTTGGCTCAGTGGAAGTTTGCGCTGTCTCTTTCCCTGCTGCCTTTCTACTCACTGGGTATCTCATTAACACAGTGCGGGGGCAGGTAAGGAATGAATCTGCTGGAGTACCCACCTATGGACATTTTCAAAACTCTCTTGTCTCAAGTTCTAAAGTTTCATTAATAATCTATTACTTTTATTGGCCTCTATCTAGACAAAGATATGGCTTCTAAATAACAACACTGACATGTAAGGTAGCTAATAAAAAATGTGATTTATCACCATGCAAATCATGTGTGTAGCTCTAATGTCTTCAGTCAGTGTATAAGGACATGGGTGGTGTTGTTGCATTTACAGTTTTTACCTTGTGGTTAATAGTGAAAGGGATTGTAGCTAAAACAATGTGTCAGGAGATTACATTTTAATGATGTGTCCCAATGTGAACCCCCAATTAATTAACCAATCAGTACAAGGAGGTAGAGTTCTCAAGGTCAAAGATATCATGGTGCCTTTAACGAGGATCCAGGATGATATCATTTTGTTAACAAAAGCCACAATAATGGCAGATTACGTCGGTCAAAGTTGAACTACAAAGTCAGGAAATAATAATAATAATAATAATTGTACTGTTCACCTTACACATACTTTATTTGGCATAACCATGATCTTTCCCTGACTTTAATCATACTGTAGTTGCCATACACAAATGTTGTAGAAAGCGAGAGTTTAAAATATATATGTTCACACTGGATGTTAAAATATGTTGTGAGTATAATGTCATTATTAGTGATAACAATGATTTCCAAAGCTATAAAATAAGACATGTAATAAACTGGAATTATTTTTTGAATGCCACTCAGAAAGGAGAAGGAGTACTTGTGTTGAATATACTCAAGTTGAAGGGCGTGTTGCTTCAGGTACCAGCGAGACAATTAAATACAATCCAGACTTCAATCAGCTTTTCAAGGAGGACTGAACGTGGCCTAAATCCAGAGCTTAATATGAACAGCCAATCCATATCCATTCAGGGCCGCTCTGCAAAGTGCATTAAAAAGGAAGATATATTTAAAGCTAACTGAAATGGAAGAATACTGCATCAAAAATGTGTTGTGTACTCCAAAAATACACATGCATGAAACTAGCACTTAATTCAAGTAAGAGAGTACTTGGAATTTGTTATTTTCCTCTGCTGGGCAGACATGATCATTTTGCAGAAAGTTATCCCTCCTATTTGTGCAGAGATGATGGACAGAATCAGCGTTCAAATAAATTACCTTTATTTTACATGCTCACGCACTGCAAATACAACACACACGCACACACATTCCTGACCTTGGTTCTTGTCTATAAAAACAAAATGAGGTGGTCAGCTGGCCTAGTGGGTTCAGAGACCTTCCTTTATCGGAAAGGTCACAAGTTCTATACCAGTAGACAGCCAGTGTATATCCATCAAAAGCCATTTATCCTCTCCAAATGTCCTTCAGCAAGACACTGAACTGCTTCCTGCTCACCCAGTGTCACTCTGACCGACAGCTACATATCTTAAAGGTAAAAACGTTCAAACACCAGACTGTGAACTTGCAAGATACTTGGATAGACATTATTTGTCTAGAATCTAAATAACATTGATCAGTATTGATGCCTGTGCCGGGTCATGCAGTGATTCTTCTTTCATTTATTTCTCTTTAGGCCTTAAAGCATCAGCAAATCCTCAACATCATATGTATACATTAACAAAAGGAGCAGCCTGGACACATCAAAGCACTCCTGTAGGCACCAGGATCCAGTTCAATAAGAACGTTTGATCAAGGTATTCATCAAATGTCAGCTTCTTGTCTCAAAGTATAATCAGTCCTCGTGTGAATTATGTAGGAAGACAAATTCCAATATTTCTCCCAAAGCTATTGGTCGATGTTTTATCAACTGACCCATTTTATACGGCTACTGTAAGGATTCATTTACTGCAAAGTGGGAAAACCACAGCAGGAAATAACTTCAGAATAACTTAGTCAAGTTAACCCTTTTTTCCATAAAGAATATCAAGCACCCAACCTTAAAAGTTCAAACATATGACATTAATTATGGCGTGTGAATAATCAGTGAGAGCCCTGTGAAACCCTGCAGCCAGGGCCTAAAGAGTGTGGCTGTTGCTACTACTCTAATCTACTTAGCCACGTTGTCACAGTGAAATCCGTAATTCATTTTTCTGAGTTAGGGTTACCCCGAGACTGATACAGTTAAGGGTGTGTATGGGCACAATGCGAAAGAGGCTTGATAGAGACAGAATGGCGCCAGAGCAGAGCAAAGGAAATAAAAAGTCTTTGTGTCCCCCCTTTGTGTGAGGTCACATTTTTAATTAGCTCCCAGCTCGGGAGGATTTGAGCCAAGTTCCCCGGTTGTGTGTATATTGTTTAATTTGAAGTCTCAGTGAGGGCCTGCTCTTTCCTCATTTGGTTTTTTTTCTCTCGAGCTGTTTACATTCTATGAAAGGACTTTAAAGGACGCTGCATTGGAGACCTGAGCGTGACCCTTTGCATGCTCGAGACATAAATGCACGGCAGCACAACGGCACAGTGGGACAACACGCTGGACACTAGCCATGCTTCAGATTAAACACCATAATTATTAATCCTGAAGCCTCTAATAGAATAGAATAATGTGCCAGTTGCCAAGAGACTGCACTGTGCTTTATATGTGGGGCGGCTTCCTGAGACAGAGAAGAATATGGCTTTTGAGTGCTGAAGTGAGGAAATACAGGGCGGTATTTGAGAAGTTTTGTTCCAAAAACAGTATGACCATTTCCTTTTTTAGCCAAACTTCATAATTCTATTTAAAGTCATAGTGCGACATTTTGTGAAATACAATTACATTTTGAGAATTAGATGAAAAGATGGATACCACTTTCATGTATGTACGGTGAATCTGTAAGCGAGTTAGATTGGAAGCAGAGGGTCACAGCTAGCCAGCAGTTGCAAAATCGTCTTACCAGCTCTTCTAAATCTCACCAAGAAACATGCTACAAAAAGCATCATGTTCTTTCAGCCTTTACACGAATCTAAGCTAACCGACTGCTGGCGTTAGCTTCATATTTACCATACAGACATGAAGCAAGAAAGCATATAAGTATATTTCCCTAAATTTCAGTCCAAGTCCTAGATAATGACCTCCTATATTAAACTTAATTTTCACACAAGCATTTTTATCTGATTTAAAACTATTTTCCCATAATGTCCCATAATGTCATAATGTCTCTTGTCAGTACAGTAAATCAAAAGATTTCAGGCCATGTGTGCATTTCTTGTTTTGATGATTTTGGGAGTACTGTGTTTAAAGAGAACTTTTTGATCAGACCGTTCTTTAAAACTGACACTGATAAAGTTGATACAATGACAAAAATTAAGGGAACAAAGGGGTCATATTCTCCGAAGTAAGGTATAGTATAGGCACCCAGTTCTAAGCTAAGGATGTGACCTCAGAGTCCTCAGTCAAATTAAATCATGCACTTTAATTCACAAAGCAGACAACACATGGTCATGTTACAGAGATGTGAAGGTTGAGATGTTAAAAGAGAATGTCTATATTGTGTAAAGAAAGCCTTACTGGTGCGGAATAGGCCACACAGTAGACAGTACATGGTCGCTGTATTATGATGTAATTCTGAAAATAGCAGTGGGAATTGGTGGATGGCTGGTTGATGGGGCATGGTTTGTTCCTTATATGGAGTCTAATGGGATTAAATATCACTCTTTCAAGTGGCCATTAACAAGCGGCACAGATGTTCCAGTAAAGATGGAGATTTTAGATCGGTGCTTAATGAAGATGCTGTCAAACAAGAGCTGCATTTATTCCTGTGGATCTTTACAATTTGAACACACCTATCAGTCTCCTTTTCATCAGTGGCAGGCCTCCCCACACGTGTGGTTTGATTAACGCATCCCAGCATGGCCATTGATTTTGATCAGTACGCCTTGCCAAACAACATGAAATCTTTTCAATCAGCCCTCTTCGTTACTTCCGCACTGACACACCCTCTGCAAAGACTCCAATCAGTTTTACATGATTTTGAAATTGGGGATTGTTTGCGAGATGACGGTAACAGATTCACAAGTGAATCAGAGATTGCCGTGACTCTTCCCAGTGTGAGGATGTTTTGCAATCAGGAGATCCCCTTAAGATAACCAGGCACATCACTGTCACTATGAAAGAGACACATAGCTGCCTGTAAAACAACAGAACTGCCTTTGACATTTTCAGAGTCTCAACAAACGGTTGATCCTCTCTACAATTTCTAACTAAGACAACACAGTGAGGTGCAGGCCAGTGGAAATAAATCACACAACAGTGCACTTTCATGGAAATGAATTGTAATTTGAGAAGCTATGGTTGGCAAAGAGAGTTGGAGATTTTGAGGAGTTTAGAGCTGCAGCTAATAATTATTTTCATAAATATTTCATGCTGATTAATTGTTTGGTGTACAAAACATCCATCCACATTTCCCTAGAGTCCTTGGTGACGTCTTCAAATATCTTGTTTTGTGTGACCAACAGTCCAAGACCTAAAGATATTTAGGTATATATATGTTATCAAATATTATTTATATTTAATTATTATTATTATATATGGAACTAGAGAATGTTTAGCATTTATGCTTGAAAAATGACTTGACCGATTATCGATTATGGATATAGTTGCTGTAATAGCTTTATCTACTACTGATTGCAGCTGTAAAGAAGTTGCTCCTTTAAAAGGAAGCACTTTTAAACGGAACACTTTAACCCTAAGAGGGTTCAATGAGAAACTATAGACTTGATTTTTTTGTCTGCTGGATTGTTTGTCCTCAAAGAACAGGAATCTATTAGAGAACAAATATGAACTTGGTTAAGGAATAGATGTGTTAAAGGCAAGTCAGGGTTATTTATAAATACTAAGAGATGGAGGGATTTGAGTATGGTGGTTGAAAGGGTACTAAATATGGGGTTCAAGATGAAAGACTATATTTGCTAAAGAATGTTCTGAAAAGTTGTTTGTAATATGTTTTGCAGCTATATCATGTCTATTTCTGTATCCACTGAGAGTAAATATAGTATTTTGCAAAAAGTACTGACTGGATCTGGTTATGAAGAGGCAACAGAAGTGGAAGTCTTTTGTTTACAACAGCTCTATCACTGCGGATTACACCAGGGTGGCGTACCACAGTATGACTCTAAGTAAAACACATCTCAGCTGGGATGCCCCGAATTATTCACCCCTGCACAAGGCATAAGGAGGATGTTGACACTGCAACACTCCAACGAGCCAACATAGGGCAGCCCATGCTCCGTGAGGTGCTGGGGTCTCGGAGTGCCAGCGGAGAGTGTGTGTGTGTGGGGGGGGTGAAGTACTCACAGTGTTATTGTTGACCCATGACTCACACCCGGGGACAGTATAAAAACATACAGCTAAAGAGATTGGCTGGGAGGCAAAGTTGCCCCATTGGGAGAAGGTGATAGCGAACTCTATTACAGTGAGTGCAGATTGAAATGGGAAAGGAGGCACTGGGTTTGAATGGGGATGAGAGGGTTACCATGATAGGGAGCATTATGGAAGTGATATGGTGACTATATGAGTGACTGGGGTGACAGGGGTGGGGGTAGCACAAACACACACACGTAGTATTCATGCCTTTGTTCTGATCATGATGGTTTTATTTTAAAACAGATGACCAAATGCAAACCTGCAAATCAGAAGATCACTCAGTTCACAGGGTTAACAGGGCCCACATTTAACTCATTTCACAAGTGTGGTGGATAATAAAGAGAAACTACTTAATGGGCCATTCTTTATTGTAATCACTTTGCTGACATTTTCCCCATGGTGCCGTAAATTTTTAACATTGGATTTTTAGCACACGATCCTTGTCAAAGAAATTACTTTTTTTCTGCCGATAAAGACAAGTCCACCCTAAACCATTATTTACATATGATAAATTCATTTCTCAAATAGAAGCAATTTAATTGGCTAAAGACTATGATTCAATATCTCTAAATTACTGAGTTCCCAGTCAGTTCATTAAGCAATAATAAAGACAAAAAGTATTGAGACTTCTTTTGACTTTGTGATACAAATTGTGCAATATTGCAACAGTTAACATCTCACTTTCTTTGGTTATTATTTCTCTTTCTTGCTTTTCACACTTATGTGTTTAATGCATATCAGAAAAACGTCTACCCAGCACACATGCTGTGTCATTCACTGTATAACACTCAGCAACCTCCAAGATGTTCTTTACCATGATTCTAGGTACTTAAGTGCAGCTGACATGACTTGGCTAACTGCGGCCAAACAGTGCCTGTAATTACAGAAGAACACGATCTAGGTGTTTTTCTTTTTGCAGGACACCAGTTCAGAACCAGAGGTGATTGTGTGAATCATAATATAAGAATCTTGTGGTTGTAAAGTTGAAAATAGTTTAGTAGACCCTAACAGCTTTCATACAGTCCCCAAATCTGTATCCATTAACTATGTATTGCTTTGAAACAAATACTAAGATAACATGTCAGCATGAGAAAGCTTAATGAAATGTGTTTGGATGAGGATATAAATACATCTGCACTGAATTCTCTGAAAGTATTTACATTCAGTGAGGCTTTAGATGCAGCATCACGACATGTTAAGGCCAACAAAGAAGAGAGTCCAAAAGTAAATGATTTTAATGCAGATAAAAGATTTGAATAAAGAGCCAATTACACAAACAAATACATAGGAAACAGTTTGTTAAAATCCATGGGTGGCAGCTGAAAATGTGTGCAAAGAGAATGTAATTTCCTATAATTAAATATGCAGAAAAACAAGAGAAAACATAATTCAAGGGCCTGGTGTGGTAATGGATGTGAGGTGGCAGACATTGAGGTCAGAACATTGTACATTAATTAATTGCTCTCCGCATCCAGAAATTATTTTATTAATGTCTATTAACCATGGACACACTGGCTTTGGTCCTGTAATTACTCCACCACACCCTCAAAATGACAGACTACATGTTCAAATCTCCACCATTGTGCAGTTTATCAGACATAACTACAGAGGTTTATGGTGTTTTAATGTCCAAATACATATACAGACAAAGGAAGACACATATCATCCCAGATGTTTTTCTCTAATTATGATTATTTGGGCTTTTGTGTGAATACTATAAACCTTTTCTTAGATGAAATGGTTTGAAAATGTATTTTTGTGATTACATTACATTCATTTGGCAGATGCTTTTGTCCAAAGTGACTTACAGTAAAAGACCATACAAAACAATAAGTGGAAACTAAACAGTCACAATTTGTACATTTGCAGACTTGTTATTGCCTTTTATAACTGACAGTTTTTCAAAAGTAGCACTGAGTTAGCTACTAAATTACCCTAAATGTATTAATCCACTGAATAATGAACAGAAAAAACTCAATGAAGAAACATGGGCCTATTAAACTTAAAGCATCACAATATGTATTGATCACATATCAGATTATAGTTATCAATCATTTTAACACTTCATAATAGTCTTTTGTGTTCAAGTGTCCCGATTATTCAGCTTCAAGAGTCCTGTTCATGTTGTTTCGATGGAGGCAATATCATGGGGTCTCAACTCTTTATGACAGTGGCAACAATTCAACTGCACAGAACAATGAAGCAAAAGTTAAGATTTTGCATCTCTAAATACACGTAAAAGGTGCCCTGCGGTGTTATCTTGTGAACAAAGAAAAGTTTACATCCAACGTTACTTACCCAGGTGCAGTGTGTGTGTCCTTGAGGACGCATTGCCTTCCTCATAAAACATTAACAATGCCAATTCTTTAAGTACTTTCAACCCGGCATTGATTACATTATGCTTGTCTAATCTTCACTAATAATATTTAATTAAAAGCTTTTAAATGGTCACAAAGACGTCTCCCTTTTATGCACATAGGAATACATTAATTGGTGTGACCCTCGGTAAGTCTAGAAGTTTCTGTTGCTCAGCTCTGCAGGAAAAGAATGGACTTCTGCTAACGTGATCATGTTGCCCACAGCATAAATGCATGATTAGTCACTGAAGACAATACATATCAACAGTATGCTCGAGCTTCTATTGTACCAACATTAGCAAGAATTCATGAAAGAAAGCTATTATAATCTAGCACAGGAAAGTTTAAGATGTGTTTTGTGACAGATACAGAGATGCTCCAGCAAAGTAAACAAGCTGAACTAGTCTCCTGCAGATATTTTGTTTACTCCCCCTCTCCCTCGACTCTGATCTAATTACCAATACGGAACTACTGTAGCATTGGCTCTGTCAGTCATTTGTCAGGAGCTGGTTGCAGGTCAGGTTTCCTCTCTCTCTGATGGACGTGCAGGAGCCAGGTCCGTACATCAGCTCCGCGTCTATACATCAACTCCCGGCGCCTCATTCTGTTTGGAACTAAAAGTCTTTATTATTGATTTTGGCTCCGACTGTGCATCCGTCTCCCATTTGTACCCCATCCCTCCTTGTCTAAAGCACACAATATTAAGCCAAATATCCATCTCCAGGCCTTGTTCACCATCTGTGCATGTGTGTGAATTTATAAGTGTGAGTGGGTGTCATGTATGCATGGGTAAAGAACACTGATAACATTTCCCAGATATAATTGAGGAATGGTTCATGACCCGCAGCAAGTGTTTTTAAATTCAGAGGCGGCTGTAATCGTAAGATTTAACACAGTTGTAAAAATACCAGGTTGTAAAGCAGAAAAACACATCAAAATACACAACACCCTCAAAGTAGTTATTTTTTTACCATTAAATCTTTCTTCTCCTCTGCAAATGTGTCTTAAACGTCCATGTCTGTCCATTACACCTTGTTAGTAACCTGGTTGACACTTTGCCAGATTACTTTATCAGCCTGTGTGACTGGATGGTTGTCAGATGTAATTCATTGACTAACTGGTAGAAATCTGGGTCTACAAGTGAATACACAATGCTTTCTTCCCTTAGCAACATCACTACTGAAGGTCAGAAAGCTGAAAACATTTCCTTTCCAACCTCCTAACGACTTTTATTGAAATCAAAATATAAAATTCTGCTCCAATGAGAATGCACCAGCCAGTTAAGCCACAGTGGTCTCTTTAATTGTTCTCTCTTCTCACACCATCTATTATTAAAGCAACCTTTGCAAGTTTACCTCCAACTCTACGTGTCACAGCTGAATACACCATCAGTGTGCAACCAGGGACACCCAGCACACACACAAACCAAACCACCCACCCAGTTTACACTTTTTCTGTTATAGTCAAAAAAATATATCAAAGAAAAACAAGACATGTGATTGATTTATTGATTGACAAGACACTTTACATAGAACCATGTTTAGTATTTTGCTCTCTGTGTCAGCGTTAAACACAAGGGAAATTTCTACCGACTGAAGAAGCAAAACACATTACCTGTAACAAACTGCACAGTTTGAGGTTGGGGATCTTTGAACAGGTGGAAAAAACTACAACACCTCTGGACAAAGCCAGGCTAGCCGTTTCCCCCTGTTTCCAGTCTTTATGCTAATCTAAGCTATTACCTTCCTGGCTCTAACTGCATACTTAATGTGAGAGAAAGTGAGATATCAATCTTCTTGTATAACTTTTGCAAGAAAGCATGAGCATGCACATAACAGTTGCCAGTAGTGTTACGCTTGGAAAGATTTGCTGTGTTGATATTCTATGGAAATCAACTTACATCCCAGTACAGAAGAGCATCCCTCCCTTGGATCAGAATAATGACGTACTTTTGCAGGGTTTGATTATAATAAAAATCTTTGAATTAATAATTCTATTTTCTAATTCTGTAAAAGTCAACTTTTTGTTATGCTTCTGCCTATCATATTAATTAGTCTCCTACTTTAAAGAAAGATAAATATGCTTCTTCGCTATTCATGTGTATGTGTGTATTTATGTGTGCTCGTCTCTGTTGGTGTGTACTTACAAACCTTGAAGTTAAATTTTTCAAGAGACTCCCATTTGTGTCTAAAATAAATTTGGTCCTTATCGGTTCTGTTGTTCAATCAACTCATTTCTCCTCCTTATTTGAACACTTCCAGTGATATGAGTTTGCCCTAATTACTTCCCATGTGGTGGTCGCCATACATTTTACCATCTTGTGGGGGAATCTGGCTGGTGTCAAGGGCATAGAGACAAAGACGGAGGAGGAGGAGGGTGCATGGGTTGAAACTCAGCCTGCTGATTCTTTCCTTCCTACGATAACATCTCTTTCAAAACATCTCCAAACTAATGGCTGTGAGGGATTAACCTCGTCAAACATTTCTTCCAAATGATTGAATGGCATCATCACTTATTTGTTTAGGAATGCATCCCACTTTTTCTTTTTTCTCTTTATTTAACGCAGCGGGAGTTAATGGAATTGTTGTGATGGTGATGTATGGGGGATTGTGTGAGGAGACAGATGGGGGAATGTAATTACGGATGTTTCTGGGCTTCTGGGGGCGGGAAGAAGCTTGTCACAAAGGAGAGTTCAAGAAACAAAGACAGCACCATTCGTCATGTGAGACAATAGTCAGAAAAAATTTCATCAAAGGATTTTTACATAAACCACTTTCTCTTAAAATTGTGTTTCACCCCCAGCACAGTTTTTGTGTAATTATCTTGAAGGGAGTTACATAATATAGTTTTGCATAAGTCTTTGTTGTTGTTGATTTTATATTCCTGTCTACTATTTGAAAAATAATGCAACAACCATTAACGCTGCTCAAAAACAAGACAACTATTTTAGATAAGGGAGTGTGAACTCTAGCTTGGATAGATTTTTTTTTACTTAGTGATATCAGCACTGATATTTCAGATTCAGGTTCAGTTGAAATCCAGTCTCATAAACAGCCTCTAAATTACAATTTAGGCCATACAGTATATATTTGTTACTTTTATTATCAGTAAATGCCATAAAAAGACTAAAACCAGCAAGGAATTTCTCTCTGGGAACAACTACACTAGTGCAACAAATGTGTTTTAATTGATTGCTGAAAATAGCCTCCAACAAATATAATATTTACTATTGTTTGAAGATGATTTGCAAGACACTATTCAACTCTTCAAATCTCCAAAAATGAAACTATATGTTTCTGAATGGGCTTACAGCTGAGTGCCACAGACATAGTAAGGAAGTCTCAAAGTTTTAAGAAACATGCTTTGGTTTTGGTATGTTCATGGGATTTGTTGACAGCAGGAAAACATAGAACACCAGACTTATAATTTAATAACTTTCCAATGCTAATAGGCACAACAGGAGGTGTGACAACGCCAACCAATTATGCAACTAATGTGAAACATTGTGACCACACAGTAACTACCTCCTTCTGTAATGTGATGGTAAATTATGGTACAGGGCTGAGGGGTGTTTATTGTGGACTGGTAAGTCCATCACTCAGGCAGGGACTCCACCAATGTCTGCAGCCCACGTTTACAACAAAATCAAGATTATCACTTACATAACAATACTGTACTCGTGAAAAGTGAGCTGCTGCTGTTCATTTGTGCCTGATTTTAAATTCAAAGTTGGAAAAACACTGTGTGTTTCGCTGACATTGTTTCCAAGCCGTGGTGGCAAGATGTCGTACTGTTCTTAATATGATATCAATGGGACATTAGAAGAGTACAGGGTTTTTGCAGCATTTCTTCTTTTTTTCCCTAAATTGAGCACTCGGTGTGAAAAATCATTTTTTTGCACATCGTAGATATTCTAGCAGACAGGATCTTCAAATAAATGCAAGGTATGAAATATAGAAGTGCTTTTTCATAACAATATTTTGACATGCTCATGAAGAATTTATGGCGAACGCTGTGAATACTGTGAATAGTTAATACTGCAGCAGTGTGGGGGCTCAGCGAGAGCAGAGGCTGCCCTTATAGCTGAATGATTTGGGCACAGTCCCTCGTGTTGACAGGCATCTGTCCTGCTGAAGTGTCCCTGAGCAAAATATTGAATCTTAACAGCTGACCTCAGTGCTTTGCCAATTACATCCAAAATGATAAAGTACAAACACATTCTGAACTGAGGTTTTCTGCATACAGACCCTTCACTGGCTGCTTTCTGTCTTTGTCCAGCTAGCAGCCACTTGATGATCAGTATTTAACTCCACCCGACTCTGTATATTTTCACAAAGCATGAGTAAAGAGGGCTCAATGAGGTTCTTCATGTAGATGGCTCATTGGCCAGTTGGAGTAATGGAGCATAGACAGTCGCCATGCCATTGGCCGCTGCATGTGATGCCTTGAAAGATAGATGGAAAGCGAAATCACTCGCTGTCATTCCAAATCTATCATTCTCAGCACTTGGTCACTTTGCCAGGAAGACTAGCGGTATGTGACTGCGCCGCCTAAGCAGCTCTAAACCTTCCCTGCACACACACCACAGGAACAAGGCAGGACAGCGCCAGCAAAGCCAAGAGTCAGTGAACTTTAAGGGAGGGGAATAAAAAAAAATACTAGTCATTCTGTCAGTGTAAGGGAGACATGCATTACAACTGAGATAAAACAAGTCAGTTCATTGAGGTGTATTCTTATCTCGTATCTCCTAAAGACACCAGGTGATCCAGTGGAGAGTTAGATAGGCCGTCAGATGAAGCTGTGATTTGTAACTTTCACCTTACAGCCGCAGAGAAGGGGGACATGTGATTGTAAATTCTGCCCAGAGGCACCAAATAGAAAAGAGCTGCCTCGCAAGTCTGAAAGTCAGGACAAGTCTCATTGGTATTCAGTGCATTAGCATGGGACCTAGCCTAGTCATGCTGCATATATTTATGAATAGCAGTTCTCCTGAGGTGTGAAGAGGGAAACAGGGTAGCGGTGAGAACAGGGTGCAATTTACTTTGTGGGTGCACTGTCCTCTTTCTTGAACTGTCCCGACACTGCCAGGTTCAGCAGTGTTCCAAGCTCCTCTCCACAGCTGCTGCAATGCAAATGAACAAGACGACTCGCTCTTATGTCGAGCTAATTCACCCGGATTCTCCTTTAATTGCTCAGGAGAATAACCACTACTGCTTGTAAGGTGTTCCTCCCTTGTGTACTGCAGCTTTGCACATGGGAGATTGGTGATGCTTGGTTCAATTCAGAGTCTCCTTGCTCAGCAGAGAGATAGAAAGGAGCATTAATTCTTAACCCTGTGGGAGGAGCAGCGGAAAGCAAGGCGGACGACTGCGAAATCTATCACCGTCTCATCCCCCTTGAGAGCCGAAAGGTCACTCAGCTGTCAGGAAGTAAAATTCAATACCTCAACCTTTCAAGCATGTCTCTATTCTCTGTGTCCCCTTCAGAGCTACACAATCCCTTTCTGATGCATCTCTGACAGTCCGGGTGTTCGCTGTATGGACCATTCATGCTCACCGCTGCAGGAATCCACATCCTCTCTGACACCGACAGTCACCGCTGACAGCCTCACTGACACCATGAAATCTGCAATCAGTAATGATGTATTCATCCTTACCTGCATACTTGATGATTAGTTATCAATACATATGAATTAGTGCATGTGACACAAGAGGAGGTTTTAAACCAATGCTGAACACAACATTTCAACAATCCACTGGCGCCACAAATGCCAATAAATACAAAGTACAGTAAGCCCTTCAGAGCAGGTGGACTGGATGCCTAAACAAGTGTTTCAAACAAGCAGTTCCTCTAGTGGCCACTAGATGCTGCCTTGAAGAAAATCTATCGAATTCCACTACGATATTTATAAAACGTGGTATATAATGGGTAGGTTGGGCAGTAAACCCAAACCCAGGGTGTCCTGTCAGAAAACGTACATATGTGGTCATAGATTAGGCCCTATGTTATCCACGCAGTCAAACATCAAGTTGACATCAAAACCCCAAGCTCCTGCTGAAGAATAGCAGTTCAGACAGGTATTTATATTCTGCTTTTACAAGACGTTTGACTGATTTCTCATATTCAAACAAATGTACAGCTTATAGTAAATGGACTATAAATTGCAGTTTTCCTTTTCTAACACCAAACACCCTAACCCCTAGCTCACCACAGACAGCAGGGCGTCTCAGCAGAGAGACATTTACAGTACAGCTCCAAGTCAGCTGCAATCTATCATAAAAGTTATTGGGATGACTTATTTAATTATTGTAATACATTTACATATCTTTTTTTGAGAATAACTTAAAAAGTACACTTTTGTTAACCATCTATGTGTTTATAACATTTAAAGATGGATTTCCTGCCATATGCCACATGTTAATTACTAACAATTCTGTCAAAACATTGTTCAGCTCTGAATAAAGACTTTCTGACGGCCAGGACATCAGTGAACGAAGTGCAGCACTGGATGTTGTTATTCTTGGCAATAAAATGAGCACAGGCTGTGGAATGACTGTGATCACTGTTACGGCATCAATTATGTCAAACTCAAACTTTGTGACATGCTCATATCAAAAAACAAGACTAAAAGCAAAAACCTGAGACAAGGCCGAGATCTCCCGAGTCAAGTTACTGTGTGTTCATCAAGAAGTGGCTGTGATTTTTGAAGGTCTCTGTTGTTTTGTTGTTTAAAAGAGCGAAAATGACAGCGGCACAACAGAGAGCCAGCGCTTTGGTTGTTGCTCTTTGATCGTCAGGCATGACGGGTGCCTTTTATGCCACTTTGAAGAGAAAGGTTGGGGAGAAAAATACAGAGGCAAAGTGTTAAAGTAAAAAATACACAGACACATAAACAACATCAACACAAACGCAGACCTCATCTGCTGCAAAAAGAAATGTCACTGTGCAGACATGCCATGAAATACATTTCCAGTCTACACTATATAGATAGTTGGGGGCAGAAAGTGACATTATGTTGGCCCTTGATGAAAAGCAAACATCCACGGGTAGAGTTAGGATGTATTAAACAAATACAAAAGAAGACACACAAAAGATGCAAATGTATAAAAAATTGCCCATATATAAGATAATAAGCTTAAATATGAGGAAAAAGTGGTAAAAAACTGACATTGCGTTAGAGTGCACATTTGCTGGCTCTACCTTTCCTTACCCTAACTTTTACCTCATCTACCTAGTCTGGTAAGATCAACATTACAAATGTGTGCTGCATGCGCAGGATTCTTCGATATGCACAGAACTTTATTTCAAATTCAGAATATGCTGAATATGGGACACAGATGCACTGCATTTAAATTGAACTGTTTAATACATATGAGGGAGTATGGATGTAAAATGAAGATCCAATCATCTAAATCAGTCTTTCAAATATTCATGTACGTGTTATAGGAACAACTACAAGGTGTTTGTTTGCCAGTGTTTCTGTAGATATGATGCCTCCTTTCTATATTACCACAATAAGGAGAAAGTGATATTTAAATAAGAAAGACGAGCTATTTCTATGCAACACTTCTAAATGCTTGCCACCAGGTCAGCTGCAGACGGGTTGGCACTTGCAGTGGAAGTCTCTTGAAATAAATTTAAATTACAGAGCAGCCAAAGCTGTTATTCGCTCACCATGTATGGGAGTATAAACAGTCCTTAAACTTGTTCAGACTTATTTCATGTGTAACTCTTTTCACTGTCGTCGTGCTGTATACTGCATCTCGTGACTGTACACAGTGCAAAGAGCCGTTGTCTCTTTTTCAAACAAATGCAATGTGAAGGGTTAATCTGTAGGCAAACAGACCAGGCCTATCGCTAACTACTGTCTTAGCTTAACCCTCACATTATCATATATGTTTTACTAGCCTTACTTACCAAAGTGTTTTCCAAATGAATCCTTAGATTTAAATGACTAAACATTTCTAAAATGACATTCCAAAAACAAATCATACGAGCGTTGAATGATGGGCCACCATTATGGTTAAGATTTGGTTCTGGCATCCAAAACTACTAAAAGTTAAAAGGGACGATTGTAGGAAAAAGTATCCACACATTGGATTAAAGTTCCCAAAACTAAATTTAACACAAAATGTTGTGCAATGTTGTGACTCAACTAGCTCTATATCATGGCAAAGGCCAAGGTACAACCTACTGTATATGTCCAATCAATTGATAACATCCAGTCAAGTGATCAACCAAAGAACATGCAACAACACTTACAACAATAAGAAAGGAAGTAAGGGAGGATTGCAGTCATGGTTGAGGTTAGAAAAACAGTGCATTGACTGTTGATACAGGAATGTGAACCACAGTCTCGTCTGTCAAAGTTGCTTTGTGTTGACTCAAACATCCACAACATCATCATGCTAATTTCCCCATTGCTATTAAGGGAATACAGCATTGCTCTCACAACCACAAGAGATTGCTTAGAAAAGTGTTTAGCATTGTTAAAAGACCAGTAGTGTTCTTTTTGTGGTAAGGACATTGTCTGCTTTTCTGATCTGAACACGTGAGAATGTTTTACTGTTCACTTTATGTTGCCGTCACATAATCATTTTGTGTTGGAGGACCACAATCCCCACATTATCATTTCCACAGTGCATAATCAGCATTCAAAGTTTGACTTGATTTCATCAAATTTTGTGAGGCGGTGCTGCTTTCCTTAGACATCATAGCCATAACCATCCTTTTAGTTCCACTTCTATTTTTGCCAGCGTGGTCTCAAATACTTAATTACAGCGCTGCCTTTCACCCGCCGCCCACATCTTTTTGATCCATTACCACGGTGGAGCCGTGACACTGACAGCCAGGCATGCTCAGCCCCACAGCCATCTAGTCAAACCCCGTACCATCTTTTTATGGACACGGCACTGGGAGGAATGGTGGGATAAGCCTATTGGAAATCAGGTCTCTTCCTACAGCTGCCGAGACAATGGGGGAGGCCTGCGGATAGGTCAGAGCAGCTTAAGAACCACTCAGAGCTCTGTGTGTGTTTACATCAATATCCCGCTCCTCCAGGAAGAAAAAGAAAAGAAAGGACAAAGAGAAGGGGAAGTGGTAGAGTTAGAGGGAGAACGGGCAGGAGCAAGGTGGGGCTGACGTGACAGGAAATAAGGGAAAGGTGCATAGGGAGAAGAGATGAAGGAGGAAAGGTAGTAAACAGAGAGGGAGATGGGAGAATTGATCTGCAGAAATGGGAGTTCAATGCTAAAGATGGGGGAAGAAGGGAGATTGAGCGGCATTAGCAGCAGAGAAAGGAAGTGAATTTGGAGATGAAAAGAAGAGGATGTGGGTGGTGGATGACACTGGGAAAGAAGAAAAATGATGGAGTAAGAGAGAAAGAAAGAATTCCTCCGGGAAGCAAGCCAGTTCAGTTGAACAATGGGAGTGCATAGCAGTACTGATTAGGGTGGCGAGGTGGGAGATGACAATATGCTTACTGCTGTTCTTTATCCCGACTCGAGGCCTGCCAGTGCAGAAGGCACTCAACACTCAGCAAGACACTTTCTCTCCAACCAGCACCATGGGCAATTAACCCAACCACCTGCCGCTCGCCAACAAATTGCCTCTCCTCAATGCCAATCCAGCTCCACTGAATAAGAAAGGCAGCCGAGTCAAAACACTTTGCTTTTTTCCCCACCCAGAATGCACCTGATTGCCGTGCTTCATATAGGTTATTTATATATAGGAGTGAGAAACAAGGGGGTGATAAATTCATTCTTTCTTTCAGTGTTTAAATTAAATGTCCATAGAGAAAGAAAACACCCGATAATGACAGCTGTACAGTGAGGTTTAAATTTCCATGACTTATTAGCATATTAATAAGATATATGTTAAATTTTGTTCACAACCAATATGCACATTTTGTATTACAGCTAAATTTTAATGATGAGTTTGAGACATCCAGAGTTTACTTACATATAGTCAATGGGGTGAAAAACACCAATTAACACAGGCAACATGTGGTGCAAGTGAGCTTAATAGCTGTAGCTTGCTCCCCATCTCTGCTAGGCTAGAGGCTACATTAGTTGCTACTAGCATAGGACCAAACTATTAACGGTCGAGTTTCACTGTGGATATTGTGGGTGCAAAATTTGCGTAATAAAAAAGATGATATATCTGGTTCTGCTGCATCAACTGTTTTTAATCTGTAAAATGTTCTCTGTGGTTCTGAAGGGAGCTTTAAAGTCTAAGAAAATAACCCTGATGATGTCATCATGGTTTTCTTGTATTAGGCTTGAGACTTCAATTTTTTAACAGAAAGCCTTACAAACTGGCAGCATTATGAATGTGGGACATGGATTTTGAAAGGAAAAGAGGGTCTAACATAAGTTGGCATTAAGTTGCATTATGGGAAACGTAGGATCGTGTGTTTTTTGTGCTTGACTCGTAATAGAGACTAAAAGTTATATCTCAGTCTCTGCTGCTTCAATTTTGACAGTTCTTTTTAAAATCTGTCTTGTAAGTTCCTTGTAAGAATCCAAGAATGAGAAAGGTAGTTTGGCTATATTCCTGCACATGCAGTAGTGAACAATGGCAACTTGTTTTTTTATCACACATATACATGCACACAAGTATCCACACACACTTTGGTCTGAGGGTATCTGGGCATTCTAAGCAATTTTTGGCATTATACACAGGTGCGAGAAAATGCATCTGTTTGTCTGAGGAGTCCTTCATCTTGTCCTCTCTTTGAATGGGTCAACACAGAATACCAGCATCACAAGTGAAAGTGGAGTGATGCTACTTCATGGCCTTTCTGATGGCCTTTTGACAACTGCCTCCCCCCTGCCCACTGACCATATAGTGATGAAATATGACCTGAACTCTGTCTCTGCTGCACTCTCTGTCACACTTTTCACTTTTCCTCTTCCCTTCGCACTTGTGTCGCTGTGGCCGCCCCAAAGTGTCTTATTCAGCCCCACAAAAGGAAAGCCGCTCACCCTTAACAGAAACTGCTCAGGTCTCTTTACCTCTGACATGTCTTTACTTAAATATACAGTAGATATTTCACCTGCTGGATCTCCATCTGTTCAGCTTGCTGTGGAGTAAGATTGTGCCAGACATATGTAGATCTGTGATCACTTAGCGACCATGATGTTTTACATATCTTGTTTTGAAGGTCTGATACCAAAAGACACGTCACTTGTCCTGAGCATGCAAGGATGATAAAAGGCATTTTTAAATGATAAGTAAAACCTCCACTAAGGGTGCAAGTCTTTAAAGAAATGTGTAAGCAAATATGTTGACAGAGAGTAAATGTTCAAAAACATTCAAAGGTGCATCATGCTGGGAAAAGTGAAGGAAAAAAAGAGAACCGGCTTATAGTATGGTGTTGATGTATTAGAAAAACAACAGCTTACATGCACAGGGTTCTGTTACATAACATCACACATATCAAAATGTGAAAACACGTCAAAGTTGTTTATTGGATTTAGCCGCACAAGATGAAAGTGTAAGGAAAGCCAGCTGGTTGTCTTTCTATTGCATCAGTTGTTTTTTTGCCCACTTGGAAAAAAACACTGACATACCATCACCTTTTGAGTTGATATGGAAAACTAGTTTGCCTATTCACACCTCCAGCAGACACAGAGCAACAGTAGCATTCATTAGAAGTTGTGTTTCTTGCCACCTGACTAACATAAGTCCAATATTTACTCTCCTTTTATCTCTGACTTGGCCTCCTCCGACTCATATGGGAAACATCTGTCTCTTTAGCTGCTAAATGCAAATGTTCCACTGAACAGACAGGGACAAGGAATTTGCTCTCCAGCTGCGGTCTCCATTATCTTCACAACTGGCAAAGAACTGCAAAACTGTGTTTTGAAATTAGCACAAAACCAGTTTCGAGGTTGAGTAGTGCAAGAGACACTTCTGGTAATGAAACTGGTTATGACAATATGACCACTTGTTGAAAACCTATTACGGGATCCATCATCTGCTATTAGATGGCTCATCACCACGGTTGTTAATTTTTGGTAATGACTCATTATCTGAACTTCACACTGCTATGGCCCTTTGACTTCCCTGCTGTATAAATGACGCTGCTCTTTCACAGGAATCTAAGTGGCTGCGAATGAGCTCTCTGACCTCCGATTGCTCGGGAAAACCGCTGCCACCTCAGGCAAGATTATGCCTGAGGTGCACATGCACACAAATTCTTACATCTAGCTCGCAATAACATTATTTACCCATACACATACCACTCGGCTTGGTGCATGTAAACAGGTGGAGCCTGAAAGAGGCGCCAACAGGTTGTCCATCAACAAACTGTGCCCGTTTGAATTCTTATACTCTCATGAAAATGTTCTTCCGCTTTGCTAAATTGCCTCACCGTGGCACTGAAGAAGATGTGTCCAAATTGCTTGCCTCTTTTTCCCTTTCTCTCCCACTCTCTATCTCTATTGTGCAGTATGCCGAAGCATCCCTGACAGACCCCATCCACACCTTAGGCCATACATGAGTGGACAGCAGAAGAAAGAAGGGAGTTTTTAATCCAATATTACCAGCACGGTGGCATTGCAGTGGAAAATTACTGGGTTTTTTGCATGAGGGAGATCAAAGTCATTGGCCTTATTCTGCCTTTGGTGCTTGGGATTAAAATTACCCTTTTCCATGCAATCCTGATCGCATGGCTACATCAAAGAAAATAGCACAAGCATCTGATTCATCAGAGAAAACATTTGTCAACACACTCACTTAACCAGGCAAGTGTTAAAAAAAGAGGAAACAGCAAACGGTCAAATAAACGGTAATATAAATAAAAACTTTCAGCACGTTGGCAGGAGCAGCCGTTCAGTCGGCTACTCCAAAGGCTTAGCAAAGATCCAGTTGGCAACAGACTGTCTCTGCAGAGCACAGATGGATTAGAAACCAACAGTGCAGTCCATGCTAGCGGACGTCAGAATGACAGATGTGTCGCTAAGGCCCAACACATGCTTTATGAAGGTCTTGGATTATCCAGAACTCTCCGGCATAGTGGGAGTTGTGTGTGTGTGTGTGTTTCAGAAGATGCCATGTGAATCGTGATGCCATCTCACAGTTCGGTTCAGTGTGGAAGTGGCTGGAATGCAGAAAAGTGCAAACACAGGCTTAACGGCTCATTCTGCACTTCCCTAAAAATGAATTCCTCATTTATCCACCTTAGACTCAGCAGGGATCTGAGCATGCATTCACGCATATATTTACAGGCAATTTAATGTCATACTTACATTAACTTTACTGTTTTCATAAAAAAAAAGTAATACACAGTCGAAAGAAAAAGTGTTGTGCTGCGCTTTAAAAGGTAAAAGTAATTTAATTCCGATGTTGTGTGTGTGAGAGATGAAATTAGTTTTTCTATCCTGTCAAATGAAGCTGCTCGACTGTGCTTGTGTGGGAGAAGCGTTTTGGTGAAAAGAAAATTACGATTTTAAATGGTCTTTTAAACTATGAAAACAGCACATAGCTGTAATTTAAAGCCACAAACTGCCGGAAATGTGACTGAATCTAAAAAACTAAAACAAAGCAGCCATGGGAGGAAAATGAAACAAGACAAACAATGAATAAATAAATTATTAAGTAAATAGCCTAGGCCCTGTATAATTCCAGAGGCAGAGAGACACTAGCCAGCATGATCAGAAGCAGCACATGTGGCACTGCCAACACTGACCCATTGGATTTGGCGTCACTCATTAGCGACGTCCGTTCTTATTAACCGACATCTGTATCTTAATTAAGCAAAAAGAAGACAGGAATAGATGCAGGTGGCGGTCCAGGCCGGACCACTTAAGCATCCAGCCAATGTTTCCTTTCACCTTTATTGGGATTTTAACAACTTTTATTAAAAAAAAGGTACACGAGGCAGTGAGCAGCAGTCTGTTTGCATTGCTAATAAGGTTGATAGAGCTGCACCGGTATGTCGATGCTTTTACAGGAAGTTCACTTTAAAGCAAAATAGCAGTCGCAAGACAGCAGTCTTCCATTTTGCTGGACGCATTAACCCTCAAGAGTCTTTTAAATCCTTGACCTAAACCACATTATCCTGACTGCAGTCCCCCAGTGAAATCGGTCTACAACCTTGCAAAGACTAAGATCTGACCTACTGCTAATGCAGAGTGCATGTACAAATCAAATTGAAACCATGTCTATGAAGTAAATGCAAAATGTTGAGGGTGCATATAGTTATTAGAAATATTTAAGATAATGAGTTTTCTTCTCTGGTTCTCTTCAATCCTCCCATCAGTGTATAGATACCTGTTTATAGACCTGTGCATTTTATTTGTTATTATTTTCAATTTTTTTGTATGTTTATTATTTACGTGAACTTAAGTTTAAATAAGTTATTGTTTAAAAACCAGACAATCACCTTAAAAATGAAGGTATATATATATATATGATTTGGTCAAGGAAGAGCCAGTTGTGGCAATCTCGGAGAGTGTAATTTTAATTTTAACCGCCCACTCTCTGGGTGTTTTTCTTCAAATGGAAAAGAAATTGGTTTTATGACATTTACAGTGGACAGTCTCACCAGAGGAATTGAGTGTATAAAGACAAAGAAGTCAGATACAACACAGGTTTACGGTTAGGGTTAATTGGTGACTAATCTAAGTTGGTTTTAGAGCAGATGGAAAAACTGTTTACAGGCTTTCACAGCACAGAGTTATCATTACAGTGATTCTAATGGACACTCATTTGTTATTTGGTTTACTAGCTTATGTTTTGCTATTAATTTCATATTATAAAGTCATATTTAACTGAAATACATGTCACCTTATAAACTACTATACACAGAAATACCAATTAACTGTTGGTTAAGTGACAGCCGTAACCAGGGTTGGGCTTAGCCTTTGTTGGGCCCTATGAGAGTTTAACTGAGGGCTAAAACATTTTTCCAGAGTGTGTTTTTTGTTCCTGTCATCACTTGTACAATGCCTGTACTTTATAGAGATACACTTACACACACACTTACTTTCTTTCTTACTATATACTGTAAAGGTCACACCACTTGCTTTGGCACTGGACATACATTGTGAATCATGGAATCATCCATTCAAGTGTTGTTTTTAGGGATGCTACGCTGGACAGGCCTATGGATCTGCATGGGGGATGTAGCAGGAGTGTAAAAACATTCGCCTTCAAATGATGTAGCACAACAGTGCTGCATTTTCCACAGCAGAGAGGAGGGAATCTGATGCATTTGAGAGACTGAGAGCTGGAGTCATAGTCCAACTAACCAAAAATGAATTAGGTCGATATGTCATTACTAAGAAATCTGCTGTGGGACTGAACACAGGCTGTACTTGTTTAATTGAACTCCATGAATATCTGATAACCTTGTCTGTTAAAGACAGAGCAAAGCCGACTTACCTGAGCGTCTGCTGTACAGATGTCCTCAAATGCACCGTGGGGGGGCTGTTGTCATGCACTACACATCTTCCAGTGGACTGTCTATGGGTCCCAAAGTATGACACTGTCTCTGCCAGTGTTGCTGGTGCCACCTTAATAATACATGCAGCCATGATATTGTTATGGATAAAAGCATCCATCAGTTGGATAAATGAGCACCTATTTATGTATTCCTATATATGTCCTATATCTTACACACACATAAGCTTGCTGTTGAGTGATACTCATCATATCTAGATGAGATTCTGGCTGTCTCACAGTCATCACTCCTGGCAGGATCTGCATGCCCTCCTCCTCTGCCTCCAGCTCCTTTCTCCCTGCTGCACCGCTCTATCGACATTCAGTCATCCTGACTGATGTTTCAGTCACCTGGGATTAAAAATGAGGCAGAGGTGATAGATCACCTCCATTGTGAAGGATACAATTTTTAAAATGGCCCTACATATTGTAAATGGCAAGCAAACCACAATAAAATATACTGTAAATTGAGAGCAGCTAAAGAGATTTAATGTTAAGTCAGCTTTTAGAAATAGTTCCACTTTTTAAAAACGTATTAATATGATTTATGGGATATTAAATGAGGCTATTACACATTTCAAAGAGGCATACACATAGACATAGAGCATTTTCTCTAAAGGGTAACTCCTGGACATTCCTGTCATTCAGCTAGTGAAGGTAACTACCATGTTAAAGCAGTTTTCTGATTTTAAAACCAGCCTGGACCTTTATTGTTGGTTACTTTCCCTCTTTTCAACTGCTTTTTACTGTGAACTGTCTAATAAAGCAAAAGTGCCATGAAAATAGTAATTTACACCAAAATGCTCCCGGGCTCCAGGATATGATGTTCCCTTTGGGAGAGCTACACAGGAGGCTGGACATGCCCTTTAAAGGGAATTCCATGTGCTTCCATTTCTACTTTTTCACTCACTCAGTGAAGCTCAACTATGAATTACAGGTATAAATGAAAATGCATTGTGAAATTGATCAACTTGAAATGTCAAATGCAATCTTATCTGTGCTCCAGATAGCAGATATTTCAGTTTTCGGAAAAATAAGACATATTTTGTTAAAGGTGGTTAATGTAGGGCTGGATAATATGATTGAAATCAAAACATGATATTTTCATATTTATATTTCATATTGATATGCTGTATATCACAGTCACAAAGTCACAAAGAATAGTCAAAATGGTAAAGTGTGATGAGTCTACAGACATGCTAAGTCACATTCACCATCTGACTTTAGCACTATGCTAACATTTGCTAATTAGCACTAAACACAAGGTACAGCTGAGGCTGATGGAAATGTCATTAGTTTTGCAGGTATAGTGAGGTTCAAACTACACCACATATCATGGAAATATTGTGTTACCAATGACTGTAAAGGCTTAATCAATCAGTCCAACATTAGCATGTTTAGCTGCAGTATATGCTATTCCCATGTCTGCAGTATGAACAAAGAAGGAATACTGAACATATATTCAAATGCACATAAACAGGAATGCACAACAAAAGCAATAGTAAAGCACTTTGTATTTGATTCATGAAGTATTTGACATAGTCTTAATGATTTTGAAAATATCTATATTTTTCTTTATTTGAGGAGACTGCTGTCATAAAGGCAAAACTTGTGATGGGCAGATTTCTGGCACCAGCAACACGTGCCTCTGTTTACAGACATGAGTGTAATAGACCACTATATCATTAACCAGTCCATTGAACTGACTAATAATATGACTTACATGAGGGAGGCCAAACCATTGGCTGTCAGTTAGGTTTTCCGTTGCTATCAATTTTACAGTGTTGTCAGCCTGTCATTTCTTCCCAGTGTAGACCTGGGGTGAAGGTAATATTTGCAGCACAAATTAGTTTCTTTTACTCAAAAGAAAACGGATTTGATTCAAGTAGAAGATGAGGATGTTAGCTTCAAGAAAGGCAACAAGTTGGTTTGAATCAGCTAATTGTAAATGGGCATATATTTGCATATACAACGTGAAACACAATTTAAAGAATTATTCAAATGATCCCTATGTTCTTTGATTGTCTGATTAACATTTGCAAACACCAACATTCTTTCTGCAGTTTTTACATTCTTTCTTAACACCATCAAGGCTGAGCCAGGAAACACTCTCACATCCCTAAAAACATCATCCTACTTAGTATCAAAGTCTTCTCTCCCAGTTTGTCTAATTGATTCCCTGTGGAGTTATGCTACACGCTGGCATGACATCAGAGATTATAAGGTGGGACGATCAATGCTTTCCTTTCTGGTAGGTCGAACAATAAACATGCGCTGAACCACAAAAAGGAAACAAAAAGGTAATCATGGACAAGACATTTCTTCGTATGTCTTCATGACGATTCAAAAGGTGTACATTGTAAGATTCAAATCTGCAATGCAATGATTGCCTGCTGATTTGGGATTTTGATATTGGGTCATTCGATACTGCAACATACGACACAAACGCACCAAAAATCTGAGAGCAAGGGGAGGTGACAGACAAGGTCGACTGCAATCAAAACAATCCATTCCCCGCATTCAACCCAGAGAGGTGGAGCTGGACGGGATGTGATAATAATTACAGAAAAATCCAGCAGAATGAACAGAGCCTGCAAACCTGATAAGGCGATAAGAAATGACTGAAGCACAAGTAATAAGAAACGGCGAGATGAAGAGCTCGCTGAAATAACCACCACATCTATTTCTTACAAGTTTGCTTAAGGATTATAGCACGTTAGCATGATTGTGAAAATACTAATAATTAAATGACGATGCTAAAGCACCATCTATTTATAATTTAGATTTATATATTTAGTGCCTGAGGAGTTTGAACCTGAATAAACAAGGCTCGTGAGTAACATTCCAAGCTATTATCTTTGATTAAAGGTTTTCTAAGCCTTTTCTTTCCAGCACATGAGGATGGTTCCTCAAAATCTAAGCACTCTGAAATTGGATCACATCAAAGTGCAAAACACACTAAAGCGTCTGATTATTTTTAGCTTTTTTTTATTTTTATTTTTCAATATATTAATTAGAAATCCAAGAAAAATTTACATAATCCTTATAAAATCTCATGGCCCAACTTGTGCTCTGAAGCTGCCAAAACTGATATCATTAACTTTCACATGTCATTTTGCATGCCATCTGGCACTGCAAGGAGGAAGATCCAGGGAATCACTTAGCTTTCTGTCATATTTCATGTCCTATTTCTGGCTTTAAAGAGAATTAAGATGCTTTACGCTTAAAGCAGGCAATATTGATATCAGTATCGCTCCTCAGTGTGCTACAATGTGTTCTGCTTAGCAGTTCCCAGATCTTTACTTGAGTAAAAATACTCAGTTACAAGTAAAAGTCCTTAAGTAAAAAAAAAAGTATCAAAATTAAAAGTGGGTTCTGAAGAAAAATGGCCCTCTTTAAAGTATATATATTTCCAATTGTGTTTTAAAATGTTTCAAAAAAGAATAATAAAAACATAAATTATTATATTAAAATAATTTTCATTCATTTTATAAATTTATTTGTAAGAGGTCACAAGCCAAAACGTTTGACAACTACTGGTTTATTGTATTTTAAAACCTGGTTATGTTTTGTAATGTAATATCGGTGACGTAAAAATGGAAAGTAGTAGCATAAAACAGACAGTACAGTACACGAGTAAATGTACTTAGTTACTTTCAACCACTGGTTCTGTGCATGTGCCACATCACATTAACAAAGTGTGGCCGATATTTACATTACATTACATTCCCATATTTCCCATCATATCTGCCATGTGTTCTGCACAGTGCATCATGGTGGCTGTTTGTAAATAGACTCCAGAAGGTCAGTGGGCGATGCACGTGCCCCCGGCCAAAGGAGACGAAGGGGTGGATAGGATATCCCCCACTTCCTGTCTGGCCCTGGTGAGATTACGAGCGATGTAATAGGATCGTCCATTTTCTGTAATATAACACAGAAAGGCTAAGCCTTGGTTTGGGTCCCACTCGTGCCCTAGATCACCACAGAAGCAACACACACACACACAAACACACACACACACACACACACACACACACACACACACACATAAATAAAACTCCATCTCTCCGTGCTCAGAGGAAAGGGAGCTTAGTTGCTTTTAGACGTGAGCAAAGATACACAGTGGCTGCTTTACACCGCAAAAATGGGGCAACGCTTCCAAGCCACAAAAATCCACGCTGAGCCGTAATGAGAAGTGAATAGACTGCGACAGGGAAGGCTTTGGCTGGATTTCTTTTTACAACAGCATAGTGTATTTCATGTTGTTTAATTGGCTCATTTGCAAACTGATAATACACATTCAGAGATAATGGAGAGTCTGTATTGAAATTCATGACACAACTGCACTCTGTGAAAGGCTAGAGCTGGTACAGACAATGTCTCCTTTTATTGACAACTCAAAACATCACACTCCCAATGCAGAAAACAATCAGCATTGTATGTCTGACACATTTAGGATAAATAGTTTTTCTGTGTGGGTTCAAGTTATTTTCTCATGAAAAGATAAGGAGTAACACAATCTTATTTTGAAAATGCCATGTTTGCAGGTCGACAGCAATGTCGATCCTTAATTTGGTCTCTTGTGGCATCTCCTCAGCAAGTCTTTTCTTTTCCAGAGTTGCTCCCTTGAGGATATCTCAGAAAAGCCTTCAAAAGCTCAGAGTTTGTATTGTCAATACACATGTTGTTTCGGCAGGGGAATGTTTTTCAGATGCAAATCCATCTGAAAAGATTTATTGATTGAATCATCCTGCTAAAGGGGGGCCATCAGAAGCAAAAAGAATTCACTGTTCATGAGAATCTGATGTTCCTGTTACCCCTCTCTCTCACTCTCCTTGCTCTTAAGAGAGGCTACTCCAGGTTAAACCAACTTTGGCCAACTGTCACCTGTCTGCTGAGTTGCCATAGCAACTGCATTTCATTCTTTAAACAAGAAGCAAGGAAGTTAGGAGACTCAAATTCTCAGGGCTTCCCAAGGTGCCGCCAGAGGACAGACGTTCAACCATGAATGTGGCTGCCCATGATTTCAATTCAACAAGTCAGTTATCAAAACAGATAAACACGGATGTTAATGAGACCTGAGGAGGGCAGAGAAAAAGAAGAAAAAAGTTGACAGCTACATTAGCCATATCTAATCCATTCAATTCCCATTATTTCAAACAATGGGTGGCATAAACATTGCATCCCCAATCCCGCAAACGCCTCTTGCAGCTAAAGCATTATGCCAAACTTCTGGAGGGGGAGACGCCAGAGGAAAGGTAATGAATACAGACAGCATACTTGTAGGGACCAAAGAGAAGCTCTTTAAAAGAGGAGGGGAACTTTTTGAAAGCAAAGCCCTAATGTGTATTGAAACGCCAGATCTTTATAGAAGCCTTGGATAAGCACAGTCAGCCACTGTCACCTGGCAACCACATCCATGCAGTTTCAAAAATGTTTTAAATACCTCTTGAGGTCGTTTGTATTTGCCATGTGATTCATTAATTCAAGTGCTCTCCACAGCAATGTAAGCCCACTGATTACATACATTTAAAAACAACCATGTTCAAATAGCTTCAAGGAACTATTGTACATATTCTGAATTTAGTGAAAACAAATGTCGTGCTTGAGGACTTCACAGTCTGCAGTAGTGCATAATGCATCAGAAAATCTAATCTCCCACTCCGAGTCAGACAGCAACTCTTCAATGATCGGCTGGGTGACTTCTCCTCGCCCACTCAGGCCAAGCTCTCTCTAGCCTTTGCACCAAGACAGTTGGCCTTTGTAATTAAAAAAGGAACCACTGTCACTGTCAGTGATTACCATCCAGTATATTCTGTGCAGGTTTTATCAGACTGCTGCATGCATTCACAAATTAGATGTCTAACTTTTTAAACAAGGTTGCTGGGGAAGTAACATTGTTAATCGAGTCATTAACTCATTTGGAGTGAATATCACTGCTTCTGTGGTAAAGTATGGCTAATGTAAATGTAATATTCTATACTATGAGTAGTGTGGCTACAGCTTCTGTCAGCACGCCATCCTGCAGTATGCAGAAGACAATTTATTGCATATATTCTAGTCACTGTAAGCCTCATCTTGCACATGCTGAGTTGACAGCAATGTCTCACCACATAAATAAGAAATGAGGAACAATTACATTAAAAACTGGATTTCATAAGCTGCCATCCTTGTTGAGAGACAACTGTTTAGTAATATACGTCTCATAGTTCTCTTTGGAATTACACATAAGGGGCAGCAAACATGCCTTGAGCTGCTACTCTGTCAGAAAAGCAACTGGTGTTTCTGTTTATACACAAACAAACTGGGCCCAGAAGAACCTATAGCAAGCATTGTTTAAGAAGATGTCTGACATCTTGCCTCTGTTACACAATAAGCATGCATGTACCAGCTGTTTTTGGTTGCTATGCTATGCTAAACAATGAGAACTTGCCGAAATACATGGAGTGAGACACAAGGTGTCAACACACCTGTCTTAACTTCTTTTCACTTTGTGATCCACCCGCACTCAAGTGGTGAGATACACACGTGTTGGGATTTAACCATTTCATTTAATAGTTTAGATTTTGAATACATTCTGACCTCACATATCTATCGAACCGCACTTGACAGCTTTCACACATGCATTGTTTCCTGAAAATGCCCTTCTCTTAAAATGAGTTAATTATCAGAAGAATTGCTGAGCACTACTTTACAACAGGCAAACATTCCATCTTAGAGAAACTACACACGTCTTGTTGCCTTGTGGAAATAAAGAAATACTGACTCCAAGAAAGTCTGTTCCCTCATTTACATACGCTACTCACTGTCTTAGACTGCCTCAGTGCCCCTATGATAAATGAATCAGTTGGTGTGTCAGTTTTCTTCATTTAATTATGTGCTTTTTGGTTGAATCCAAAGAATGAATCTAATTAAATGCAAATGAAGAAAGAAAGAGTTGACTGGTAACAGGGATCTGTTTTACCCAGTGAGACTTTTTCCCGTTTTTATTGTATTGTAGAAAAGGCTGGTGAAGAAAGGTGAGCACGGAGAGAGGAAATCATGTTAGGTGCTTTGGCAAAACGAGCTTGCCACAGGGTGCTCCGTTTTCCAAAACTGGTTGTTGACCTCCATCTCACAGGGCGCGAGTGAGTAACAAGCTCCCAAGAGAAGAGCACTAAAAATACATCTGTTTAATGCTAGTCTTTTATCTTCAGAGGTAGGAAGAGGGGTGGATTCATTTGCAACAAAGCACGCCTAGAAAGGGAAATCAGATGCACTTTGACCTGTCCAGATTTACCCAAAAAAACATTCATTATTGCAAACATTTTGTGTTCCCCTGTGTTCAGTGAAGCACTGCCTAAGTTCTCTCTCACGTTACCCATTTTTGTCAATATGGAGAGGCAAAGACTCTTCCAACAAAGCTAATTCACAACGAAATTTCATCCAATCTTCACCAAATTTGGTACATGACACATTTAAACAATTGCGACCAAAAGTCCCTGCAAAATTTAATGGCATATTGGCAATAAGTGGAGCTTAATGAATGGCCTTAACTCTGTGTTGTTTGTATTCTTGTCTATGTACACAATGATACACATCATATTTGCTTTTTCAGTGTTGATAGCACCCCTGTTTTTAGAATTCTACTATTTAGGCTGCTATTTATTGTTTGACTATGGTCAAAACCAGTCAAATCACCACCAAAAAGTCACCCCTACCCCCACTGCTGCTACAATGAATTAAAGCGGACGACGTGAGAAGACAGCTGAGGAGACTCCACTGTGGGAGGCTGCAGGACCTGACGGTGCCTGTG
>JAVQJD010015592.1:0-23394 GCA_036023655.1 Nannoperca australis | reverse complement strand
AGATGTCTTGTTGTTTTCAATCATGGTTCTATGCACTTGATGTAAAGCTCTTATTTTGGAAGTCGCTTTGGATAAAAGCGTCTGCTAAATGCCTAAATGTAATGTAATGTAATGTAATGTACCAAACTATTATAGTTCAGTGTGTGTGTGTGTTTGTATAATCAAGCCGGTAAAATTCAGTTTCAACAAATATTTTTTATTATTAAATGCCACATTAGTGATTACTGATTACTGATTAAAAACGCTTAGTGTGCCAAAAAATAAAAAGACAAAACCATTCAACTAGCAGGAAAGATTCCTGTATTTAATGACCACTGTTAAATGATTTTAACACAGAATGCTCAGGTTTATTGGTATTTCGGTCAAAATTAAGTCATGGTAGGACCCAGCATCCTTCAGTCGCTCCACAGGGTGAAATGGGAAGTGTGTTGATTTGCTGACAGTGAAGAAGTTCAACTGAGGGAATAATTATCATTGTTGTGAGCAACTCTTTCAATCAGCGTGACATTTGTGGCCTGACTTGTTAGTGTAGAAGAGCAGCTAAAGACATGTTGCCCTACTTACATTCCACTTGCAAGGCCCAGAAACAATGATTCATCTGTCTTCTCTGCTGCTGTCCGTCAAACTCACATCTCACTCAGAGTAGACAAATTGCCACAGGAGATGCGTGTGCTTCCAAACATGTTGGCCATATTAAGAGCAATACCCCTTAATAGTAGGGAGGGGGATGTTCATTTACCTCAAATGACAGAAAAAGCAGCCCAGCTGGCAGCTTACACACCTTCACTTAGAACTGCTGCGGCTTGTTCTTCAATTCAATTCGATTCAATTCAATTTTATTTATATAGCGCCACATCACAAAAAAGTTATCTTAGGGCACTCTATCGCATGAAGCAGGTCGAGACCAACTTCCATACACACAAAGACCCAACGATCCCACCATGAGCAAGCACTAGGTGACAATGGCAAGGAAAAACTCCCTTTTAACAGGTAGAAACCTCGAGCAGAACCAGGCTCCAGGTGGGCGGTCATCTGCCTCGACCGGTTGGGTTGAAAGAAAGGGGGGGGGCAGGAGAGAGAGAGAGAGAGCAGGAGGAAGGAGAACATATAGTATGTGTTTGTGGAAAGAAAACACACACAAAAAAAAAAAGCTAAGAGAACTAGAAAGGGAAGACAATTGATGGCTTATGTTAAGGGAGACGCAAAAGCTTTAACTAGAACATCTATAATATCTGGCAGAAAGAATGGGATCGGGAAAATATAGGAAGACATTATTATAACATACAGAAGTCCGTTCATGCTAAACAGGTTAAAGGTAGATATTATAGCTGCAGAGAGGAGATAATCATTTCTCGGTAAGGGTTTGGGAAAGCAGGATAATACTCAATACGGAAATGTCAATCCGATTTGTGTCAGTGGCGTAACGAGCTGGAGGATGTAGGGCAAGATATTATCCATTGTAACACAATTCAGAGAGGGAGAAGTGAAGAAATACAGTACAAAAGATAGGACAGGAATGGAAGTTAAAATCATTACTGAGCACAGGACAGCAATTCAGGGAAATCCGAAGGGGGTTGATAGGTTATATTATCCAGACAGGATTAGGAAATAGGGTGTATTTTTTATTAATTTTTTGTGAAGACCAATCAGAATTTAATAGAAATCTCATGAATCTGCACACTCCGCTACAGTAGGTGGCGGTATACAGCTTCAAAGTCAGTTTGAGATCCACCATTAAACGGAAGGAAGAAGAAGCCGCCAGCACGGTATTGGCCGCGATGTGGCTCTGGAGACCCACAGTGCTGTTAGGTCTGGGGAGCAGAGGACTGCTGAGAACCATGGTAAGTTTATGACGGAGCACGATAATATAATACGCCTGTTTGTTAATGTGTGCTGTTGTCAACACATGAATGTGTGCGCTGCCCTTTGTGCCGAACAACACGTGTAGGTCAGATTAAGGATTTCTATTTTTAAATGCGTTGAAACTGACAAATGGGTCCGATGTGGACGCAGCCGCTGACGCTAGCTCCCTGTGAGCTAAACGCTCAGGGAGTCTGTTCGCGTTGGAGAGTCAACGAAGTGAACGCTCGGTGTCGCCTCCTGCCAGACTCAACGGCCGAGTCACGCGAAGTTTAACTGGAACTCCTCCGTGTTCTGTCACGAACGCGTGCCCGGTGGTGCTAGCTGCCTGCGCTATAACGTTAGCTTTAACGTAACGTACGTGAAGGGGAAAGGATACCTTTTTAAGTTTTGTGCGTCATCCTTTTTTTTTAATCTCCTAGTGTTTTAAACGTGGTAAAAGCGCAATTCGCATTCGCTTTAACTTCAATCAGAGTTTTGTGATTTTACTGTTCTCTCTTCTACTGAGATACACCAGCATGCCAAACCCTGTTCTGCATGTAAATCCAAGGGTGCAGTCATGAATGATGAAACAAATGGGGCCGTAGTGCATTAAGTATTAAGAGCAGTGATTAACTTCCTGGCAGTTCCTCCCATTTATCTGATTTATCTTGTTTATGTCTGCTTTCATGGACTTAAGCCTCCATAAACCTCTCCCTTCAGCTGTCTTACTTCAATCACACTCACCTTTTTATACACAATGTCCATTCTTCACCTCTATGCAGTGTGCTCAGGCCATGGACTGGCAGAGTGCCAAGTCAATTTACGAGTTCTCTGCCAAGGATATTGATGGTACTGAGGTGTCTCTAGAGAAATACAGGTAAGACAAGTGTGTGTACACACCGTGTATCCTTATATTCTAATGAAACCTGAGTAACTAGTAACTGACTTATATTACTTGCAGTTTTCATGTTTTGACTTGCAGAATTGTTAACTTTTTGTCGTGTATTTTTTTTGCCAGAGGGAATGTGTGCATCATTGTAAATGTGGCCTCTAAATGAGGAAAGACCGGGGTAAACTACACTCAGCTAGCGGGAATGCACGCCTCCTATGCTGAGAAAGGTTTACGCATCATGGGCTTCCCATGCAACCAGTTTGGAGGACAGGTAACAAGGCCAAACTGATGACAACACATCTTTTTCTTGTTTGATTTCCGTTTTTGTGCTCCTTCACACGAGAATTGTGAGTTTTACCATTAACACAACACTTGGCCCTTGAATTGTCAAACTACTGGCTGTTCATGTTAAACCACTCCTCCAGCTCGCTGTTCTTTTTTTGAATAAAGTGATCTGGCAGGATAGGAGGCATTTAAATAATTCATTTTTGCATCATTCAATTCAAACAAGCACGTTTACTTGATTCTTGCATATTTTAGATTCATTCATGGATAGTTTTCTTTATACCATGTAAAGCTTTATTATCTCTGAAAACTTACATTTCCTATTGCCTAACTTATGTGTGGTCCAGGAGCCAGGGACGGATGCAGAGATTAAAGAGTTTGCCAAAGGTTTCAACGCTGAGTTTGACTTATTCAGTAAGATTGAGGTGAATGGCGACAACGCTCACCCTCTGTGGAAGTGGATGAAGGCACAGCCCAAAGGCAAGGGAACCTTTGGAAAGTAAGTTATTGTCCTATTTCCCTGTTTGCTTTTTAAAAGAACATGAATTTAACACTGAGAGGTGGTCTTTCTTTGAGTTAATCAGAATAACTTCTTAAGCCCTGTGTTCTGTATCATTGTGTTCTGTTATCAATGAGCATCATGTGTTAGGCCCTATTTCTGAGAAAACACGCTCCTTCAGTGTAACAAACGTTTGTGTGAGAAGTTAACTTCATTTTAGAAAGTTTTAAAAAGTGTGCTCTTTGTATTTATTCATGGCATCCTGCATGAAAAGCAGCATGGTTTAAGAGGGGGACATATTAGAACCAGGGTCTTATTCATAGTTATGACCGTATTTCCTGTTACTCAGCAATTTCCTCTGTGTGAGTTCTTTTTGACAGTTTTGTAAAGTCGCTGTCACTCCCATATCTGAGCTGTTGATGTGGTTATTTAAATGTACCAACAAGTGATAGGTATGGTGGCCTAATGTTTTCATATACTTTATATTTATAATTTCTTCTTAGCCCTCGTTTGAAATTCTGTCAGAATAAAGTGTTCAGTTCGACAAC
The DNA here is from genome assembly GCA_036023655.1 of Nannoperca australis. NCBI lineage: Eukaryota > Metazoa > Chordata > Actinopteri > Centrarchiformes > Percichthyidae > Nannoperca > Nannoperca australis. Next base: position 19,328 of record JAVQJD010015592.1, on the reverse strand, counting down.
CCTAATGCGGTCGCAGGCTGTCATGACAACATATCATTTCGGTATACCCTGGAATGAGTACACTGTATCATACACATGCTGTTCAGTTTGTATTTCTAAATCCCACTACTTCCTTCCTCTTTGTTTCTCATTCACTTTGAGTGAGGTTGTAAAATGTCTCACAAGTTTTCTTTACATCACTACAGAGTTTATGCTTATCACAGTCACCTCATTACAACAGTTTAAAAGCTGGAGTTTGTAGTCCGAAATCCACCACACACCTGCTTGAAGACCGAGAGTGAGCCAGTGCATTTCATCATATTTAGAGGAAAATACGAGTTTGAGGTTCTAAGCGTACAAATGTATAGTGGAGAAGTAGTTTATGCTGCAGGAGTGGGTAGAGGTGTTATTTTATGAACTGAATAACTGTCCACCCTGGAAACTGTTCACTATTTTAATCAACTTGAATTAAAGCTTACTGCATTCTCGGTGTTCCATGAAGGAAGAATCAGCAGTCTTGGAGCTACTGCCTGCAGGTTGTGTTGTAAAAGTTTTTTGTTTTTTTTTCTCTCCACAGTAACATCAAATGGAACTTCACAAAGGTAATTTGCTAACATAGTTGCCACTGTCCTCTTTTAAGAAACATCTTTAGTAAAATGTTGCTTCATTTTCTTGCCTCAACTGCATGAAAAATACACTTTGTGCTAATAGTCTGATGCTTTATTCCCTGACAGTTTCTGATAAATAGAGAAGGAGCAGTGGTGAAGAGATACGGCCCAACAGACGATCCCAGCGTACGTGGCACTTGCTGTGATTTTATTAATATTTATGTGCATGCTGTAAAAGGTGGCACCTTTTTAAAAAAAATGTAATATGATGTTGGATCATACAATGGTTTAGTTAGATCTTACTTTGTTATGCAATCTCAACCTGTTGGACTTTATACAGGCAATCTGTTGCATTATGTTTGTCTTAGCCTATGTTGATATAAAATGAAAGAAGACAGTTTAAAGACGACGGATTAAAAGGGTAGAGTAACTGGTAATTAGTAATCCACTGTTCAGATTTTCACCTTTTTATCCATATTGTATTCAGCTAGCTTCCGTCTCTGTCCATGGTGCTGCAATGGTGCCATTTCTCTCTGTCATAACATTTCTACTGATTTCTCTTTGCAGGTGGTGGAGAAGGACCTGCCTACATACCTGTAATACTACTGTCTCCTATGTGTTTGTTTGACTCCTGACCTCTCACATGGACTTCAGGGTATTGGTGTGCGTGTGTGTCTGGACCAGTGACGGCCTGTCTATAAACCCAACATTGGGGAGGACAGACCTGATTATCCCCAGCGTGCAGCTAACCCCCAGAACCCACACAGACCAAACCCATAAGACCATGTGAGAGGACATTCACTAGTTATCCAAAGTAATGGCACTTCAAATCTTAGTTCAGACTCAAAACAGCCATTCCTTTTTCGCACACAAATACCATTTAGTCCTTTCTGAATGTTAAGTGACAAGTTTGTTCATGTGTCAATGTCAGTTTTATGTAAGATGCCATACATTTCAGTCTTCTAAAGAGCTACTGATAATATTATTTGCACTTAATATAAAGAAGGGCCCTTTATTGTATCTGTATCTCATGACTTATCATGTGATGACATTGGAAAATAAATGCTGTCCTATACATTCATTTGTCAGTTTACATGCACCTATTTAAATCTAATTTGTGTGATATTAATGCTCGCCTGCTGGCTTTGTGAATGGTTACTCTGGTGGTCTGTTTTTTCATTTTAATCTTTCATATTGCTTAATTATTTGGAAATTGTATAATCAATGCAAGGTTTTATATCCCAAAATGTAAACCACATAATTAATGGTGGTAAGGTAGTAATGCTTTAAAGTTTTTACATGTAGTTTCAATATTGCCCCAGATACAAGTAAACCTGCCTTATTCAAATGTTTGCTTTGGCATTTAGAATGATCCAAAGGCGTAATATATATTTTTGTAAAATGCACAGTACCAGTCAAAAGTTTGGACACACTTTCCCATTCACTAAAATGGTGTGAATGGTAAACCAAAAGTTTTACTTTATGCGTTCATAATATCATTTTATAGATGTAGAAATTGTACGAAAAATACGAAGTTCATCTAGAGAAACTGCATTTAAACCAAAGCATATCTGCCATGAAAAGCAAAAAAATGAATAGTAATACATGATAAATGAATATATTGGACCAAGTAAATTATTTTGACTTAACAAGCCTTTAAGTCATAATTTCCACTCATCTCACAACTTTCTTTTGGGTGAGCTTTTATTTTTATCGCGATGCAACGAACTGTTGTTGAGATTCCGCAAGCCTGCTACGCTTCCGGTCGCCTCCATTAAATGCAGAAACCTTTAATAAATATAAAATGAAAATGTCAGGAAAGGCTTTTGCCAGAGTGCGGGTGCTCTACAGTAACGAGGTCCTGACGGCGATGCTGTAGCGGCACGCGCATCAGCCCGCTGCGTGGAAATGATGACGCACAGTAGCGGCAGAGAGCGAGCAGCACCGCTGGCTCTGAACGTGTCGCTGCGTCTCCCTGTTTCCACAGACAAATGCACGTTGATGGATCTGTGTAGAATAACTGCAGGCGACATGACGGGATTTCTAGACCGTTTGGCAGCGCGCACCGCCTCGTCGTGTTCTCTTTGAGGAAGGATACGGCTGCGCGTCGTCGTCAGGAACCGTCCGGGAGATGGATGGGGGGACTGCGGAAACCGGGGATGACTGGAGGACGAGTGAGGAAGCGGCCGCCGGCCTCTGTCTTCAGCTTGACCTGGGGGACACCGGTTCGTATGTCCGTCAGTCAGCGTTAGAGTCATTTATTGTCGGTCAGCGACGAATTGACCTGTCGTGGGGGTGAGCTCCTTCTCACCCAGCTGCCGGGCAGGTGCACTGGAGATAGAAGTTGGACACGAGTGGGCAGCGTCCTACTATACAATATGTGAATGTAGCTAGGATTGTTGGCATGAAAGACTAGACTGCGGGGGGGGGGGGGGGGCCAGATATTCTGGTATTAAAGCAGATACCGATGATTGAAGTTCAAGGAACCTAAGATGTGGAAATGAATAATACATTGCTAGGTTAGATAACACTCGAGTCACTGCTGCTCTGTTGTAAATGGCCCATAGTGTCAGTGTCTCACTGCAGGCTGGCACAAGCACAAGGTGCTCTGATGGGTACACACAGTCCCAGTGGGACACAGTGGGATGAATGTGTCTTACCTGTATGAGTGTGGAGCTATTTACATTAGGGGTTTTCACGCACACATTCAGTAGTCATTCATATGTACAGCAGCCACTGTAGTGAACACACACTGCAGTCTCTCAGGTGTCATTTTGCCCCTTGGCCTCTATCTTCATAATTCTTACCATCTCTCTCTTCCTCTTCCTCGCTAACACTGAAGAGTGCTTTATGTAATCTGACAAGGAATTATAACATAAACCACACACTAATCCCTTGTGGGTATCAATCCCAAACATCGCTGTGGATGTCATGGCTACAAATACCACAGAACATGCATGGCAGGTTTATGATAATTACCGTATTTGCAAATGTTGCAAAAGCAGATGTGGTCCTCATCAGTATAGCAGTTCTAACATTTGCATGTGCGTGCTCGTGTGTCCACAATTACGTTGGATTTTTGTGCACACATGATTATTATTAAATCCTCCAGATTATACTTGTGTGCAGCAGAGAGCCCCGGGGCATAAAAATCTACTCGTGTGTTTAGCGTCACATTAATGTCACAGCAACAGGCTGCCACTTTCTCAGCTAAGTGAGTGATCTAATCCTCTTTGCTATGACCAACACTCACACAGGCCTTAAGGCGCACTTCTCTTAATAAACACAATATGTTTCATTACAAGAATGTCTAAGTGAGCTTTCAATAAATGTCCTTAATGTTTTAACTCTAACGCATTCAAAACAAACCTTCTTGCAGTTAACATGTTTCTCACATAGTAATCAGACAATGAGTTTGTCGTGTTTGTTGCTCGCAGCTCAGTGGCACATTATTCTGGCCTGACCCTAATCCCACAGAGACTCTGTGTGTGTACGCCTTCCGCAGGATACTCCGTCTCATTGTCTTGTCTGACAGAATGGGATGCGGCGTTAATCTGCAGGTTACAGGTGTGGCCAGCTGTGTGTGTCCTGTCACTGTATGAAAGGGCCCAAAAGAAATCAGTGAAATTACGAAAAATCCACTTGTTTTTGTTTCTGCAGTTGCTTGCTGTCTGTAGTTCGGACAGTCGGTCCATCGCCTTGGTTCAATCTGGAATATCTGAGTATATTGGATGGATTGCTATGACATTTAGTGCAGACATTCTTGGTGCCCAGGAGGATGGATTCTAATTGCTTTGGTGATCCCCTTACTTTTCCCCTAGCGCCACCATGAGGTTGTGGTTTTGAGTGAAGTGCACAGCCTCACTGAGCCACTAACGTTGCTGCAGGTTGTAAGTCTTGTTATTAATGCATCTTCCATTGTAAAGTCACAGTAGTGCTACATGTGTACATCGCTGCAGAGGACCATAATACCTTAATGAATTTTAAATCAGATTCCTGCATGTTTGAATTTTTAAGAATTCAGATTGTATGATTATTGCGTTATGTTTGCATCTACTGACTCACCAATGATAAGTCATTATTATTATGCATTATATTGTATTTCCACTATCCCTGTGTTCTGTCGTGCCTTAGTGATTGCAAACTCTGTTACATTGTGTGCTGTGCTTAAACATGGCTTAAAGATTCATTATCCGTGCTGTGTCAGCTGCACTTCCTTAATCTTCACCCTGACATGACCTGAAATTTAGCACGATGATGTAAACCTAGTGGTTTGTAGTAATATGACATACTTTTTTCCCCATTTACTTCCTTCATTCCTGCTCTCTCTTCCTTGTTAATACAAAGACACATACAGACACATTCCAGTAACGTCCTTCATGTCAGTGGGAAAGATTCTTCCTAATCCTCATGTGTGATTGGCTGGCGATGTGATCTGGAGACCTAAGCCAATGGCTGCACTCAGATTAGGGAGGAAGTCAATCCAATAGACTTTTTACCTTAACTGTACAAATCTCACTAAACCAGGAATAGAAAACTGACTGCACTCTACAGTGGTTGCTGCATGTCTTTGTCTTTCTGGATCAAACATTGTTGGCCTATAGGCACTGAACTCCTTTGCTGGTGAGTTGACCACCAATTTATTTGAGACCACAAATTTGTATTATTATGAAAGTTGCCGAATTAGCTTAAAATAGTCTCACCACAAACTTCATTAGTAGCTGTTCTGGAGCTTTCGGTCGTATCACACAATCTTGCTCAGCAGAAGTTTTTCCCAGTTGTCATGGAATTCTATAAACTGAAGTTTCCACTTTTCTGTACACTTTTAGATGTTCGAATGATCATTGATCAGATATTGTTGATGATTGCACATTATACATTTCTTTATAAAATCATATAATTTATCTATAGCTTCTCTGTTTGTCTTGATGCTTGATTGGAAACTTCTCAACCTTTTTCTCCTGCACCTCTCTCTGTCTCTGTCCACAGATTCAGCCAAGAAGGCTCAGATCACAGAGGTGAGAGGCTCCTTCACACTATACACCTGTCTGTCTCACCTTGCCTCTGATAGGACAATAAACAATATTTTCAGTAACTATATCATGTACACATTATCCTTTTCTTGTCTTGTGACAGATGCCGTCCCCATTCGGAGTGGGCCCAGCCCATGAGAAAAAGATTGGCCACAGGAGGGTAGATGCCTCTGGGGAGACAACATATAAGAAGGTAGGCTTTTCCTCTTCATCCACCTCTTTGTTTGTCTTTTGTCTTTAATACTGTTTGCAGCTTTGCTTGGCGTCACGATTTCACCAAATACTTTCCACCCACACCTTACTCTGTTGTTCTTTTCTCTGTTCTCCGCCTCCAGACCACCTCCTCTGCCTTGCAAGGGGCCATCCAACTGGGTATTGGATATACTGTTGGCAACCTCAGCTCCAAGCCTGAGAGAGATGTGCTGATGCAGGACTTCTATGTGGTGGAAAGCATTTTCTTCCCCAGGTAATTTTGTATTAGTGGATGTATCATGTGTTTGTGTGCAAGTGTGTGGCGAGTGTCTAATATAACCTTTTGTCTTCTTTTACTCTCCCACATCTGGCCCCACACAGTGAAGGCAGTAACCTCACTCCAGCCCACCACTACCCAGACTTTAGGTTTAAAACCTACGCCCCTGTGGCCTTCCGCTACTTCCGAGAGCTGTTTGGGATCCGACCAGATGACTACCTGGTGAGATATTTATTATCTCTGATGACCGGTGATGCTTTGATGTATTTGATGTATGACATGTCTTATAAAGTGCTATGAAAGTGAAATGTTTGCTGTTACATACAACATCAGCAGTGAAGCCAACATTTACACATCACACATAATTTCGTGCATCTGAATACCTAATGGTTAACTAGCTGTCAACCTACTATTTTGTTGTCACGTTATTGAACTGGTCAGTACCTGCCAATTAATATTAATCATGTAGTTGGACTAGAACCATACTGAGGCAGTGTATGTGGGTGTTATATGTTTCCAACAGCTATTAGCAATGGGCAACAGTAATTTCTATTATAATTTCCTTGTCTATGACCACAAAAAGAACAATTCAATAATATTTTAATATTTATTTTTGCACTGCAAATGTAAATTATACATTTTAATGTATATTGGAGTACACAAACAATGCTTAATTCATTATTAAATTTAGAAAAGCCATAAAAAACAGAATTATAGCTGACAGCAATACTCCTTTCCCAAATTAGTAATTTGTCAGATCTGAAAAATTTGTATTTTGTTTCTCTTGCTTGTTATGTTTCATGTGATAGCAGTTTAATAGTTCACACTATGTGATATGACCTAACTTGAATTAATTATAGATTTGTGTGTAGTTCCTTCTGAAAGCGTAAAAGTGATTGCTGCAGTAAACAAAGAAAACATTCCCCCTGCCTCATCAGAACCCTACTGCTCGGAGGATGAACATTATACACCCTCACAAAACTGTGCACACCCAAAACAATGTTTTGCACATATACACATACACACACACGTGGTGACATACAGTGTTCTCAGCTGCACATTTAAGCTCACATTCTACCTGTGCCAGAGGGAGATTAGCAGACTAAAGCTTTCTTTTTTTAAGAAAGCTTTAAGTAGCGGCAGCAGACAGTCAGCGAGGAATTTGTGCCTGCATGTGTTTGTGTTGGTGGTGGAGGGGTGGGGTACTAGTGTAAGTGCATTGTGTTGACTAAGTCTTACAAAATTCAATTACTTTGTTAGGTAAATTAACAACAAGCAATGAGCACGTCCTCTTGCTTTTCTACGCCAGTCTCCAGATCCAAACCAACTTCATTAGAACTGATTTTTGTGTAATTTAAGTCTTAATGGCTCTATATCACTAAGACGCCCACTGATGCTGTTGGAGAGTTTGTGTTGATCTGCTACATGTGCAGTTTAATATGATTCACCTCAGTGTAACAATATTCCTGCTAATGCACACGTTATTCAGCGCCAGAAAGAAGTGGGTGAAAGTAACATTTCCACAGATAAGTTAGTCACTTCATTGTAGTTACTGATACTACATTACGGTGTAAATGTCATGATGTAAAGTTTAAACTCCTTTATGTGTAATTCTTTACACCCACACCCAGAACGCCTTTTTGTACTAAGTAGTGTAAACACACTTGCAAACAAAGTTTCCTTTTTGCTGCTGATGAAATGTGAGTGGGCAGTGGGTAGATGTATTAGTCTCTTTTTGGTTGTTTTTTTGACAGCTCTATTAGATCCAACAACAACACTGCTATGCAGCTCTGCAGTAGCCATGAAGTGTTACTCTTCATACACTACAACTCGGTTGAAACAAATATCTCACATAAAATGACATTTACCAAGTCTGTTGTATGTTGAAACAGTGTTTCTAGAGATTGTGGGTCAGGGTGTCAGCCATTTAACCTTTCTTTGTTTCTCTGTGTCTCTGCCTTGTCCAGTATTCTTTATGTAATGAGTCACTCATCGAGTTGACAAATCCAGGAGCTAGTGGCTCCATATTTTACGTGACCCGCGATGACGAGTTCATCATTAAAACTGTTATGCACAAAGAGGCTGAGTTTCTTCAGAAACTCCTTCCTGGATACTATATGGTAAGTCACAACGAGCCCCTCCCTCATAAGCATCAATTTATTAACTATTTCCAAATTGTTAGTACATTCTGCATTTTCAATATATATGTCATTGTACTATATTACACATGTTGGTGTGTACAATTCAGTATGTAGTATAGACACACTTATTTACTAACACTATACATACGGAGGCTTGTATACTAACATTATGTGTGAGGATTTCAAATAGCAAAAGAAACTTGGGAAACTATTTTTTTTAACTGCAGGTACAGCAAATGCTTTATGCTTATTATTCTGCCTTTGAAAGGAATTGGACAATTTAAACCTTGCCACAGGTTTCATAACAATGTGCCTATTCAAAGATTTGAGGGTGTGGGCGTAGGGTGTACATGAGTGCATGCTTAAGAGCAACAGAGCAGCTGAAACTTCTAGTCATCTTTATCCTCTTAATCCTACCCCCCTGGTGTTGGCTCCGGGCAGCAGTGACGCCAGCAGGTGACTTTCTAATGGATAATAGCAGAGAGATTGTACCTGACCCTTAGACCAGGGCTAAGTACTCCTTACCAGGTTAAGCATGCACACAGTAGAGACACAGAAGAATGGGCTGAGGCCTGTGGATGGGTCACGCTGTGTGACAGGTGCACGGTGCTGCGACTGAAACTGGTCTTATTACCAAATAATGTCCCACGTTTTTTTAAATCCTCTTCTTACCCTCTCTCCAGAACTTGAACCAGAACCCCCGGACGTTGCTGCCGAAGTTTTTTGGACTCTACTGCGTCCAGTGTGGGGGCAAGAACATCAGAGTTGTAGTGATGAACAATATTTTACCGCGCTCTGTGCGCATGCACCTCAAGTTTGATCTAAAGGGCTCCACATACAAAAGGCGAGCATCCAAGAAGGAAAGAGAGAAGTCCAAACCCACTTTTAAAGACCTGGACTTTCTGACTGACGTTCCTGAAGGCCTCACTCTGGACCAGGACACTTACAGCGCTCTGGTCAAAACTCTGCAGAGAGACTGTCTGGTGAGAAAGAGAAGAGGGAGGAGACAGATGAACAGTATTTTGTAAAAGTAGATTAACACTGTGCATTTTTTTTTTTTTAACAAAGCAGCACAGCCAACCATGCGTAAACAACTATTTGCTAGTAATTGTCTCTTAAATAAAGAGCAGATGAAATACAGAGCAATTGTAAGGTAGAAGAAAAGAATAGAGGACGAGAAGGGAGAGAGGCTTGGAGGTGGCTTATATGTGTTCATTTTTTGTAAAACTTCAGCTTGTAAAATGAAACAGATGCATAAAAACATGTTATAATTTTCTAAGCTAGAAAAATATTTTGAAATGTCATGTATGTGTTTCACGTCAGGTTCTGGAAAGTTTTAAGATTATGGACTACAGTTTGCTGCTGGGGGTCCACAACAAGACTCAAGCAGAGCGAGAGCGTCAGTCTCAGGGCTCGCCTGCAGCAGGAGGCGGGGATGAAAAGAAGCGTGCAGCTCAGAGAGCCTTGTATTCCACTGCCATGGAGTCCATACAGGGAGGCTCCACGTGCAGGGACACACTGGACCATGATGACACGTCAGTCACCATTTTATTTATTTATGCTCGCCCCTGTCATCACATTACATTTACAAATGCTGGTAATGTTCTCCTATCTGTCTGTAGTATGGGTGGTATTCCAGCTGTGGGTGTCAAAGGAGAGCGCCTCCTGCTGTTCATTGGAATCATTGACATCCTGCAGTCCTACAGGTAAGCAAACAAATAGTTCAGAAGTTGAAGGTTTCATGTAATATCAGTAAATGAATACAATAACTTTGGAATATTTAGAATTCGCATTTTAAATTATGAGCCACTGGGCAAGATTTTCTTCCTGTTCTTCCAGCTTAAACAGAACTTTCAGAGTGTCTTGCAATGTCAGATGTCATGCTTCCAACATTTTATATTCTTAAGTAAAAAATAAAGAACAAACTAAGGACTGGGTAGAGGCACAAGTTGTAACATCCTCTTTATAACACTAAGCATCAGGATTGAGGAGACATTGTTTTAATTTAAAAGACACAAAGCACTAGTGTTGTCTCTGCCAGGGTGTCATATTTTCTTGGCGTCCATTGATGGTGTGAATCCAAAGTATCAAAGTTACTTTGATAAGGACACACAGTGCTCTACATATCACCTTAAACCTTTACTGCCTTCTCAGTCTGAGGTACTGCATAAGGTTGCACTTCTCATTTCAGGCCACCTTTTTTTGGACAGTTCAGGACACTTTAATTAACAAAGTTAGATTTTTGCTTCAAAGTCAGACAGTGATTAGGTGTAGGCTTATAGTATACCTGGCATTATGTGTGCGCAAAAAGCAATCCCAGACATTTCACACTGTTTTTAAATAAATAAAAAAGGAGGAGACAGGTAACAGCAGTTGTCAGGACAAGTGTGGACATAAGAAATGTGTGTGGTGCCTAGCATAACTGTAGCCGCGGATTCAGTTCGAGTTGCCAGGTAACGACAGTAAGTCACTAAATGAGTTTAACGAAATAATTTAATCGACTTGTCTGACAGAATGATCAAGAAACTTGAGCACTCTTGGAAGTCCCTTATCCATGACGGGGTGAGTAGCTTTCACTTAACTCTTATGTAACAGTCTGTATCCAAGTAAACCAAACCTCTCTAAACCATGCCAAAAATACAAATTTTGGGGGGGGCTTATTGTGTCAGTGATGCTGTCTGTTATTTAAAAGGTTGAGCAACTTGTTTGCCATTGTGTATGAAAAGTGCAACTTCATTAAAACTGCCTTGACTCTGTCTCGTTGTCTCGTCGCTGCCTCTGACCCCCCACAGGACACAGTGTCAGTTCACAGACCTGGTTTCTATGCCGAGAGGTTCTACAAATTCTGTAGCACCATTGTCTTCAGGAAGAGCTGCTGTGAGTTTACAACTGTGCATGAGCCACACACCCCCTGTAGTGTGTTATGTTTGATGACAACAGTGCCAATAAGGAATTATCTGGACGTTTGACTTTTTGGGAAGGAGAGTAGATGTAAACTATCCCATTCTTCACAGCACTGCGATCGTCTCCATCAAAGAGAGGGCGAGGGGCTCTCTCCATGTCCAAGTCCAGCGCTGGAACAGGTTCAGCTGGCCAGCGTCCCTCCCTGAGTGATGACAGGCAGGAAAACATGGACAACTTGGAGAACCTACGAGGAGCTCGCAGCTTCCCCATGCTGGAGGACAATGGTAGTTTACTTCCTGTAAATTCTATTAGTCCACATAGATGTACAGTCATGCCACGTTACTCAGGGTTCATCAAAGGTGAAGTTAAAATGGGTTGCTTAATACCAAACATCAGTAGTTTGTTTGTCCATGTCAGTGTTTATGAAGGCTAGCTGCCCTCATCAAATCGAGTGAGGAAATGTCTGTGCAACATAGCAGCTACTTGACAAGTTTGATGAGACATCTTGTTGGTTCTATGCACTTTATGTAAAGCTCTTATTTGTAAGTCGCTTTGGATAAAAGCGTCTGCTAAATGCAATGTAAAATAGGAGACAATGGTGGAGTGAGCTGGTGAATGCTGGTTTTTCCTTGTTACATTGTGTCTTTCTGAACTTGACACACTTTGAGCTTCAATGGTCTGCAGCTGAGAGCTCAATTTTATCTTTAAATGAAAAGAAGTGAGCCTTAATGGATCCCTGTGGAGAAACAGAAGTGCAGCAGCAGTATAGTAGCAATAGCAACAGAACCAAATGTAAAACTTTAACCAATCAAGAGTAGATATTCATAGATAAATACTTTAGCAAATCATAATGTTTTATTTATTGTCCACATCAACACTCATAAATGGGGTAAGAAATTAACAGAATGTGACCGTATGAAAAAAAGGTTGTGCAAGCCATCTGAACCTTGTAAATGTTCAACTTCTGAAGATTAAAGATCTGCTCACAGGTACTCCGAGGAATATGGTAGGATTCAATTATATTACATGGCAGGTTTCTTGAATAAAAGGTTTGATGGACTCTATTGTTTTCACAGTGTGTTTTCATCTCTTGCATATATTTCATGATGCCTTTTTTATATTCCTTGGTTAATTATGCATATTAGGGAGAGAGCCTCCCTGCACCCCTCCTTCCTTTGAAGATGCAACCACAGCTTCTATTGCTACCACGCTGTCCTCCAACAACTCCTTACCCACCACCCCCTTCGATACACCAGAGCACCCGCGCTACAGGAGACAAATGCATTCCCCAAGTGTGGCCAGGTGAGAATACTTGCAGTGATGTATGTGTAATGACAATATTCTTTACTGTGTGCGCTGCCCTCCCATGTTGACATCACACCCGTTACTTTCAGGTCACAGAAAGTTGATGTTCATGGAGAAAAGCAGGACACTATAACAGTGGAGGTGGAGCTCAGGTACACACAGCAATACTGAACTAGGATGACGTCCAGAAGCTGCCTGCGTAACAGTATTTAACAGTGTTCTTTGTCTTGCTTCATACAGTAAAATCCCAAAGAGCACGGAGCTCACACAGTTGACAGAAATGACCTCCCCCAGCCATCTGTCACCTGATCGTCAGCCTTGTGTGATTGCTTCGTCCACCCCTCCCTCTGTTAGTCCATCGGCCGCATATTCCTCCTCCACTCTTCCTCCTTCCTTTGTGTCTTCCTCCTCCGCTGCTCAATCACCCGGCCACTCGTCCTCCACGCTTGCTTCATCCATCCGTCCATCCACCAAGCCACTCACCTCTCCCACAGCTGCTCACTCTTCCACTCTTTCTTCGCCAACATCTCGTTCAGCCGCACATCCCACACTTCTCAGTTCATCTCCGAACACCTCCGTCCTCCCTCCTGCCTCTGCGTTTACTCCCATCTGCCCTGCATCTTCTCACTCCTCCACCCAGAGCTCCTCTCACTGTCTCCCCTCAACCCCTCCCTCCTCCCACCCTCCGAGCCCTCAGGTCCCTCAGCGGGCGCCGCGACCATCGTGCAATCAGCTGTCTGTGTCCAGCAGCCACAACTCATTGGATGGGGAGGTGCCGGTGTCTGACATCTATTTTGTAAGTTTCCATTATCATGTGTCGGTGCCTTGGGGTTTATTTGTTGTTGTTGTTCTGCTGTGGATGTTAAAAATGAAATTATTAGCCATTTTCAAAGTAGTGAAATGAAACAAAATGAGCTGCAAGGGCCTGCCGAGAGCCTAGAAAACAGACAAAATAAGACCTACAATTTTCACAGATTGAGAAAAGGTTTTTTAACAATGGATTTTGTGTTTCAATTAAGGATCTGATCAGTGCATATACTGCAGGAAGCTCTCTTCTGTGCTGTTTTGTTGTCAGCCCTCTTCTAGAGAGTAAAGATGCATTTTTCATCTTGTGTTTTTCTTTTATCTACTGGGTCTCTTGCAGTGGCCCAGTCAAGACAGCGTGGTAGAGTTATGATGGTGAGGGGGTGGTGGTGGTGTGTGTTACAGTGCACGTACTGTGGGGTTGCTCTCGCTGTTCAAAATGCTTTTTTTCCCCCACAGCACGAGGCTGCCAACAGTCATAGTTCATGCTTTTGAATGCATCAGCAAAACACTGGGGTTGTCTTTCTTGCACAGCATGATGTATTTATATCTGTCAATCTGCATTCATGCGCCCTGTCAATATCACGCACAGCTCTCTATAACTCTCTCTGTGTGTGTGAACGTTTTTTACAGTACATCACAGCATTCATTCCCCATTTCCCACTTTCTCCCCTTTATCATAACTGCTTCTCTCATCTCACATCTTCCCTTGTCTTTCTCCTCTCTTGTATAATAATTAGTTCTATTCCCTTCATTTTCCTGTGCACACATTACATCCGTGTGTGTTCATCTGTGTGTGTGTGTCCATCCATCAGTATGCAGATGGCAGATATTGGGTGTACTCTCCAGTTCTTGGCCGCCGTAAGCTAAACTCTAGCTCAAGTTACAATGTAAGTCTCCACCAAAGTAGTTAGTCATTTGTAATTTTAGGAGATGTTCCCACGTTCCATTGCATTGCTGGTAACTGTTCCACTGGGACTCTCACAAGCACAGCTGCTTATGGATCTTCAGAAGTTCTTAAGAATAAAGCTACAGTGCAATTCACATGACTTATTTAGCGTTAAATTCAGCAAAAAAAGACATTGCATATTAATAACTGCAGCTTCTGAAGGGCCATCACGTGCATTTAAATGGAGCATGCTTCTTTCTGTTACACATTACCAGTAAAGGTTTAAGGATCGTGGACCTGCAGTTAGTTAACTGTGGCTGGTAGTGGCGTTGTGCTTTTAGTGATCCCTCCAGCGTCTGCCCTGTAGTGCTCAGGTGGCACAGAGGAGCTGACAAGCTGATCAGTGTTGTCAGCGCTTGGCTAGAATGAAATCTCCCTTTCTGATGATGGAAATAACTGTTTTTAAGGCACTGAAAATGTGATTTCAAATATTTGAAGTTTTTCTTCAATTTTCTCTTCAAAAACTCAGCTAATTTGCTTAATGTGTGGGTTTGTTTTGCTGGCAACATAGGCAAACAACCCCACAGCTGACATCAGATTTTGATTGAAATTTCAAACTCTTAATTTGTGCACAGATGTTTGTGAGATCACATCCAACTTAGTTATCGATGATCTGAACAAAAATGTGAATACAGAAATCATAGATGTGAAGCAACCATAAACTTTCTGATGTTGGCAGAAAAGTGTGTGTTTATTGAAGATCCCATCTGTCATAATAAGAAGCAGATTGAGAAAATATAATTTCAGGGGCTTTAAAGTAAAGTTACACCAGTCACACCAATATGTCAGTGCTTGTTCCATTTTTCATTACATTAAACTGCAGTTTCAGACACATCTCCATGTAGAGGAAGTAATACTTATAAACATAACTAGCAAGAGCAAATTGTCCTCTGAACAGTAATGGGCAATCATAGACCATGAGCACACTGTGCAGTTGATAAATCCCCATTAATGCTGTTTGGAGCTCCCACCATGCAAAATGGCACTGGGCAGCTTTAAACTATTCTCTGTCTGGGGAATATCTTTCTAAACATATCTTTCACCAGCTCCTCTCTCATCTTTCTCCTCTTGTCTCCTTTCCTCTGCTGCTGCCCTCCACTGGCGGTATTTGATAACAGCAGACTCAGGACGATCGGAGCTGGGTGTACTCCCCTCTGCACTCAGAGTCCAGAAGGGACTCAGATGGGGAGAGTGAGACAGTAAGTGTACAGGTCATTCATTATGTACAATTAATTCAGAGAACAGAGATGACAGACCAGTTTTTGCTATTCTCTTGTGTAGCGTGTACTCCTTCTTATACCTCTTTATCTGTCTCTCTGCTCTTTCAGTAACTCACGGTGGAGACAGCAGTGATGGGTGGAGCCAGAGGTTGTCTCTATATACAGAAGCTGTGAGGTTTTAATAATACAGCCACCAGGACACTATGAGAATTAATGCTGGTTGCCCAGGCTGCATGTGGAAGCTTGCTTTGCCAACAGAGACTAAAGGAATGAACATAGAAGCATTCAAGTATGAATTACAACAATAAAATCATGCATACACTCATGTACACTCAAACTAACGTGCATACAGTTATCAAATTATCATGCAAGAAGAATCACGAGGCATCAATTCCTGGACAATCTGACTGACATCAAGCAGATTAATAAAGTTAAACCTTATGGTACAATCAGCTGAGTGGCACGGTGAATGATTGTGGTGGCTGTTAAGTCAGGTATTGCTGCAGTTCTGCTGCCTGTTGTTTTTAGGTTTTTAGTGTGAGTCATGCTGCACTGTGCCAGCTCTGGCTATGCAATATGAACATACACGTTATTAATTCCTATTTTTGACTAATGCATAACTACTCCACTAGGGGCATTCCAAGCTGTGTATGATTTTATTTTTAGCACTTTATCAATGTACACGTGGCTGAGGTTGTTCGTGTTCTGTTATTTTGTCATCAGTTGTTGTGTCACACACAGTTCATGTCTTGTATGCTGCGTACACACAGTGTTCAGTCTGTCCAGTGCGGCGTGGTGTGGTCCACTTAGGAAACTTTGATCTGACAATGAATGGTTGTGTTCAAAATGCCTTATTAACTGTTTTTGATATTTCGGTCACATATAATCATAAAAAAAAAACGAAAACTAAAAAAATCTAAAGATAGGGAGTAAATACCAAGTCTTTGAAGCAGATATAGCAACCATGCATTTATACCTTTCCAGGATTTGTATGGAGCCAGAACAGTGACAGTTACAGTTGGCATCGAAAAGAAAATGTAGCTTCGAAAACAAAACGTGAACGTGATACATTTGACATTTTGATGTGTTTTGAACAGCAGGTCTGCTTCTCTCTGCCGTTGTTTGTTCACACAGAACCGGGCTGGGTTAAATGTAACTTTTAACTGACGTTATGCTACTCTGACAGAGGTCCACAGGAACGAACGCTAACCTTTGGTAATACATGACAGTTCAGGTGAACTCATGACGTACCAGTGTTAGTTAGTCAGTTGGAGCAGCCAAAAAGGGATAAACCTCATATTTCAGCAAAAGTTTTACACATTTCATACCATAAATGTTGCCTGATGTGAATGATAATAATGACCTGGGGTGTCGCCATATGGCTGTCACAAACAAATAAAGGCCAGGGGAGGAAGACACATAGCATATTTAGGGCTTTCATGATTTCACCTGGAACTTCCAAACCGCAGCTAAGTCTGTTTGTCGCTCATTCCAGCAGACCTCTGCCAGACTAGCATAACATCAGTTAAAAGTTAACTTTAACCCAGCCCGGTTCTGTGTTGGCAAACAACGGCAGAGAGAAGAGTTCCCGGTTAACTCATGGAGGCCATCGCTGTAAGTTTGCAGTGATGCCAGAGACTACTGAGCGGGCGATAGGAGGTCTGGTTCAGGAACTGTGAAGAATTACGTTTTCTCCATAGTATGCAGATTATACGTCAATCACGCTCTCCTTGCCCCTCAACTCAAACCCCTCCTATTCACAACAAAACAGTGACAGAAAGTTGAATCCAAAAAAATGACATCATAAAAAAAAAACACTAGAGCATAAAAAAGAAACTGTCACTGAAAGAAGAGTGACATAAAGAAATAAATCTGAAAATTGTCATTAAAAAACATATCAGAATGTAAAAAATATAAAGTTGAAATTAAAATGTTCTTTTTGATGCCAAATGTAACTGTTCTGGCTCCATAGCTTTAGATCTAAGATAACAAGAGAAAACAAAATTAATGAAATTAACTGAATGATCTTTTGTAAATTGTAGATAAACTGGGTGTGCATTGTGCAAAGCACATGCATTTAAGTCTGTACGTGCCCTTATGTCTCTTTGTGTGCATGTGTTTGCATGCAGATTGATGTATGATAGGGAGACTTGTGGTTCTTCTGTCCTGCCTATTTGTCAAATTGTCGAAAGGTGTAACTTCCATTTGTTGTTATAGGCCATGAAAGTCTGAACCAGCTATAAGCATGTTGGCTGTGTGAGAAAAATGAAATAAAGATACTTTATTCTTTTTGACACTGGATTAACCATACATTACCAAATTGAGCAAAACTAAAATAACCTCAGTTTTCTATACAGTTTAGTAAGGAAATAAACCTACTGTTACCACAGACAGTACCTTCCTTCTTGTATAAATGGTGATGCTTGTTGCCACAAGATTGCCCATAATGAGTCGTCCTGACTGTGTCGATAAGCAATGCTGTAACCGATTACTGTATTATTTGAATCTGCTGAAGTTAACCTGCCTGTTTGTAGGCAACAGTGTTTGTAGCTCATCACTGTGTAAAAGAAAATAAAGATTATATTATGTAAAAAAATAAATATTTTGGTGGATTTTTTTTATATTTTTCTAAAATAAACTAAAAACAAGGATGTATTTTAATTGTAAAATGTTATTTGCATAATTAACCCACTAGATGGCGCCAGAGTGTCTCAAAAAGTATAGTTCTTCAGTGAAATCTCAACTTATTATAGGCTACTTGAAAATTCAAGAGTCTTTGTTGCACTGTAAAATTAAGTTGCACAAAGACATATGCCAGTATATGAGCTGCCTATAGGTCATAATTCATTTTATTGTGTTCTTGAAGGACCATAAAAGAGAGGCTCATATTTAAAGCCGTATACCTTCCCTATGCATACCCCCCCCACCCACCCACCCACATCACACTGACATTTTAACACACACAAACATAATGATATGAAAAATGCTTCACCAGGGCAGGCATTTTATTTATCTGCACAGGCATCGCTGCAAAAAATACACATGAATAAAACAGACAAAGATCAATATGGCTCCAACCAAAACAGCCCATTGGGATCTTAGCTGGCTCTCTGCAGTAATAGAGAGTCTCTCTCTCTCTCTCTCTCTCTCTCTCTCTCTCTCTCTCTCTCTCTCTCTCTCTCTCTCTCTCTCTCTCTCTATATATATATATATACACACACACATTTAAAAGTAAAACTAGTACAATAAAGTGAGAGAATAAAGGGGGTGGGGCCTGTACACATGTTGAAGGAGCCAAAATGTGTATTTAGCCTGTGTTGTTTATTATTTGTTTAGGCTGCACACATTCTTGTGGTTACTCTCACTTCCAGTAATTGGCACTTGGGTGTGCCTTCACGTTATTAACTGTTCAGTTGGATGGCGTAACTTATACAAATATTTCTCTTGACCGTTATGTTTTGAACAACATTGTTTATCAGTATTTTTTTGTTCAAATAAATGTCATGAAACTCATCCAGAGTACATTTTTGTATCAGCGCGTCGAGCCTGCTTAGCCTCTTAGCTGCCATTTTTTCTACAATTGTAGTCACTACACATGCATTGCTGTGTGTACGCGTGTGCGTGTGTGTAAGCCAGAGTTGGGAATGTCACTCAAGGTGACAAGTGAGCCATGTCGGGCTATGATGGAATGTGTGATGGACAAGGATCAGCAGCCACCTGCCCAATTGTCCTGGAATCAAATTGGTCCCCTCCTTGGTTCCCCTTCTCTTTTTGTCCTCCTGCCTCTTAACTCATACGCACACGCACACGCACACGCACACACACACACACACACACACACACACACACACACACACACACACACACACACACACACACACACACACACACACACACCTAATCATTTTGCTCCTTC
>JAVQJD010015579.1:0-11395 GCA_036023655.1 Nannoperca australis | reverse complement strand
TCAAGGTTTCTACCTGTTAAAAGGGAGTTTTTCCTTGCTATTGTTGCCTAGTGCTGCTCATGTTGGGAACGTTGGGTCTTTGTATGTGTGGAAGTTGGTCTCAACCTGCTCCATAGAGTGCCCTGAGATAACTTTGTTATGATATGGCACTCTATAAATAAAATTGAATTGAACTGAATTTAATTGTAGATTCCAAACTTATTCTTCAGTCAGATTACCAGTCAGATTACTTCTTTTCAAATTTGTTCAGGCGAGTTTACACAGTGCTATTTCCAAATAACAGCAAGACTGTTCTGACAAATTTGAACTTCTCAACCAAGAAACTTCTGATGCCATTAAACTGTACTCATGTGCCCAGCTGGTCCGTGATTCTTCATGACACTCAAAGGGATGAGAGAGAAAATGATCTAAGTACATCTATCTCAGGCCAGTGCACCCACTCACTGCTGTTTAAGAGACACTTGGATTCAGTGCAGTTTTGCTCCAACTTGTCTGTTTAACAAAAAAATTTTTCGTAGGGTACATGAGAAATATGAAGCAGAAAAATGTTATGTTATATTTCCACTCAAGCTTAAGCCTCAAATCACACTTTTTGAACAGTTTTTGTAATTTTACAGAAATTTACAGTATAATATATAGTAACTACACCAGTTTCGAATGTTATCACATGAATGTCCATTATCAGTGGTTATTAGCCTCGATATGAGTTAGAAGGGTTCTGCAACACCTACTAGTAGGCTGTCCTCCTCCCAATGTAGACTTTTTCACTCTTTATAATATGTCACCTGACATGGATGTGTGTACGTTCAAAGCCCAGTGTGTGTCATACAGACGTGATCAACCATGTGAATAGATGATAACAGCCTTCTGAACTAGTACTTGTGAATTTCTCTTGGAGATTAATAAAGTATCTATCTATCTATCTATCTATCTAGTAGGTCAGGCCTCTTCAAACTCATATCTGTGAGGTTGATTACTGCTAATAATAACATTTGAAGTGGGTGGTAACTAGCATATTTATGTGACTTGAATGGGGGGCTACACTTTACAAGGTGATCAAAAGGAAAGAACGGATGTGCGTAAAGGAATTGCATATTGATCTGCAATGGCATGAATTTTTTTCTGAAATAAAAGCTGGATGAGGGACAAGACTTTAAACACTTTAGAAGACGTTATTGCTGGGGATTTGCCATAACCTTATGTGCAGACATTTGTGTCTGACGTGGGCGCCATAAGTAGACAAGTTCAACCATAACTAGATTACACTGGATAAAAAAAATAAAAGTCCTGTTATGTAGCACGGTGAGCTACGATTTGCTACCCCCCTTACTGCAACACAACAAAGAAGAAAATATGGTACATGGTTTCATTTATTTTGCATGCCAGGCATGTGCTAGATCAATGACGATTGATGCTTTGATGTTTGGTTCGCGGCCACAAATGTGTAAGCATGTAATTTAATATTAACAGTAAGAGTCTGCTGTTGTTTATTGTGTAAGATGGGCAATCCAACCAACCTGGTCTGAACATTACATTTACCAGGATCCAAAACCACTGCTTCTCTTTAAAAACCCCTTCAGTCGAGGCTAATGGCTATAAACAGCCTTTCACTTTTCCAGATATAGCCCTTAAGGAAAAAGAAAAAGGAGGCACAGAACTGTTCAACCCTTTGAAGACGCAGGTGAAGATATTGATGTAATGATGTAAGTGCTTTGGCTAGAGTTTCTAGATGGCTTGCTAGTGGTGGGGCCTAATGATAGTGATGTTTGTCAGTGAGTTGGTCTGTAAATCAGGTCTCTAGTATATTGAAGGATATTTATTTAAAGGATAGGACCAATTCAGTTGTTTCTTTCTTTTTCAATTTGGTGCTCTTGTCCATCATTTGTCTCGCTTGTTAACATTGTACCCACCACGGTAATGACACAAACCAACATCCAGTTTATCCATCATATAAATTGCTTCATGGAGGAAAATATAAAAGGAGTGAGTGCATCTGAAATGTTAACAATAACCAGTCATTGCACAGGAAGGTCTATAGGAAATCTACAGGAAGTACAGTAGGTCAAAGTTAGAAACAGGAAGTTGGTCTGTAAACTACAGTGGCTTGGAAAAGTATTCATACCCCTTAAACTTTTCCACATTTTGTCACGTTATGACCACAAACATAAATATATTTTATTGGAATTTTATGTTTTCCGTATTTGATTGGCCAGCAGTTTATTGTCTGAGTATGTCAGATTATATGCAGTTAAAGTTGACGCTGAAATGTAGTTTGTTAATACTGTATGCCCCACCAAAGCACACTATGAATGGAAGTGATACGGATCTTTAGGCATTATTACATTACCTCTTGGCTTTCTTTTACTAAAGAGAGCACAACAACAAAAACAAACAGCCAACACATATATAAAACAAACACCAGACAAAAACACAAAATCAAATCTAAAAAGACATATGACAAATATATATATTATATCACCAAGCCTAACAGCGGAAGATAAAAAAAAGAATGCATAAATAATCCCAATTCTCATAAAGAGTGGCACACACAGTTCCCTTATATAATAAGTGTTACCAGAGCTCAACAATTAACTTGATGAACACTAGCAGGAGTGATGGGCCAAAGTTGTAATAAATGGGAATTAACCTCTGAACGGATCTAAACAGTGACATCATATGACCAGTGGCCAGTAACACAGCAGCTCACAGCAGCTCCAGTGTGGAGTTATTGAGTCCCAGAGTGAGAGGTTGTGAAACACAAGGTCTAATTCAGTAATCTGCCTGATAGATGGCCGACTCGCCCTTTGCCAGCAGTGTTTTCTAAAGGCTGCTCTGACATCTGTCAGCAGCCATAAGGCACATACAGCCCCAGCCAAAGGCGTCAGCCATCGATCAGAACATTTTATGACCATGTCTCCCCGTGTGCTTGTGTGTTTACGAGTGTGTGACGAAGGAAGGAAAAGCTACGCGAGTGTATGTAGGATCGTAAATATGATACCTCATCTAGTCTGACATGTCACACTGGGTGATTGGTAGCACTAGCTCAGCTGGTGGATGTGCACACATGTATGTGGAGGAAATAAAAAAAGGTGCTTGGTAGATTTTAGCTTTGCTCCAGCCCTTTTTTCTATTGCTCCATCTGTCCCAGAGGCAGCAGCACCGCAGCAGCCTCGCCTGGACATTTCTCATCGTGATGCAAACATTTTTTTTGCCCGCCCAAGGGCACAGGTGGCCTTCAGATGTGGACCCATCAGTCATGAGCTGCGGACGGGTGCACAGGGGATGGGGAGGCGCACTGTGTTTCTGGGAACATAATGTGGGCGTGGCTTGGTATCACGAACTATTACCCTGAGACATGAGTAATGAAGCAATGTGTTATTCAGCGACCAGGAAAGTTAAAGTGCAGCTGGAAGGTTGCTCACAGTTTGATACCCACTGTCGTATTTATAAACACACAAATTCCTGCACGCTGTGCAAGTCAGAACATCAGAGGTTTAGCGAGATGAAAAAAGCTGCTGTTCCACATTCAAAGGCATGGGAGCTGTCAAGGGGTGATTCAGTGACACCAGAGGTAATGAGAAAGTCATGCATTTATGGTTCCCGTAGATTGAGTTGCTGCTCTTGTGCGTACATAGCACCTTGAATGTGACAAATCTCTGTGTTCTGGCAAAGCTTTTGTTATGTTCCATTAAATGGTTTTTTTTCTTTCTGTGTTTTCCTCCGACTGTTTACCTGTAAAGTTTGACACCCGCCTCCCTCTCCAGCTGAGCCCACAGCTCGTAGCTCTCCTCCATCATGTGGGTGTGGAAGTCCTGCTCGTAGGACTTGCGGATGATGCGGGTCTGGCCATGGGAGCTCCCTCGGGTGTGGGGCAGGACGAACTGGAAGAGACGAACATGCTATCACTTGGTTCAAATTAAATAGTTAAGAATAACATGTACCAAAAAAGCCAAAGGTATGTGGCCAAACATTTTACCCATATGTGATAGTTATAGTTGCCATTCCAAAACCAATAGAGCATTCATTTGCTGCTGGAACAGCCTCCACTCTTCTGGGAAGGCTGAGCACCAGAGAGCATTACTGCCACAGTTTGGTCACGTCACCATCACATGTCTAATGTCCACTGGAAGCATTCCAGAGGCAGAGCGTCGGATTTTCTTGAGTGACAGCTCAGTGCCCCAAATGTTGTTGCAAGCTTGAGTTTTGGTTTTGAGGACACGGACATTCACTACCCTCTAGTTAACTTTATTAGATTCCTCTAAGATGAATAAAGTGTAAGAATTGATCATAAAGATTTGGCCTGTGTTAGAAGTAAAGCTAACTTCATCTGTGGCACTTAGCTGTCACTCAAAAACAAAGCAATGGGGACGCACCCCTTAAAACACCCGCTCATATGAGGTTTGTATTAGGACCATAGAATGTATATAAAGAAGGACAATGCGTCTCCACTTCCTCCCGTTGTAAGAAGCCAAAATACCCCGGATCTGGGAGCTGCCCCGTTGTGCGGGTGACGTCATTTAAGTCTGCGCATAGCGATCCGCAGTGGAGCCGCGGTATCAAGGTCACGCCTAAACACCAGCCTGAATCAATCATGAGTACACTTACAGTTGTCAATCATTATATTACGCCCCCTTTTTGTTGCATCAAATAACCAAATTACCCACCATAACAATTCAAACCAAACTGATCAGAAAAATGAACACTTGAACAAACATCAGCCTGATAAGAACTACCTAAAATGAAAGAAAACATCTTCAGGAAAAATGTATATGACGTGTACCTAGATTTTTCAGTTTGGCCCATGTCCCACTAATATGGAGGAGGCGGGGCTTGTGATATATACCGCAGCCAGCCACCAGGGGACG
This sequence comes from Nannoperca australis, assembly GCA_036023655.1. NCBI lineage: Eukaryota > Metazoa > Chordata > Actinopteri > Centrarchiformes > Percichthyidae > Nannoperca > Nannoperca australis. Next base: position 6,530 of record JAVQJD010015579.1, on the reverse strand, counting down.
ATCCAAATGTTTTGTCTTCACTTTTGGGGAGATGTTACATCATCCATCTTTGTATACAGTCTATGTTTAGGACTGAAAACAAAAAGTCAGGGAGCAAACAAGAGAGCTGGCAGCGTGACCATGAGACGTGAGGGCAAAAGATTTACATTAAAGAAAATTGCTTCAGTGAGTTTTATTATATCTTTGAAATTCTTATTTTCTTATTTTGGTTAGATATTATAAAGTTATGTTTGACATAAATCTAATTCCATACAAACATATTAATGTGTGCATGCTCGCATTTTGTAGTGTAAGTAGAAAGTATTGTATCAGGTTTGCAGTGAGAACACATTAATATGGTATGTATACAAAAAAGGTTGTAGTTGAAGCGGTTCACCACATCAGCAGGCCTGGATTGCTGACAGGACTGCAGGTAATTATGGGGCCCTAGACCCTAAAGTGGGCCAAAGGCTTTGCATTCACTGTGTTGTTGTTCACTGGTTTGCAGCAATTTATCAATTCTTATGCACCACCAAAGCAAGTACCAGGAAATGAAAGGGGCCTTAAACCAGCACCTGCATCATTACATCATCTCGAGGAACCTTCTTATAGAGGGGCCCCGAGTTCCGACCATTTCACTTCAAATGATTCCAGTTTATATTGTGCTTACATGCTTTATTCTGCTAAACAAAACAGAGCTTACCACTAACTAATAACTATTACATACACTATGCACAGAGAGTGGGAAAAACACAGAGCTCAGCAGGGTCCCACCCCAAGTTGGTTAATCTGGTCAATGATCTTTGAGAAGTCAATGTCCCTGAAAGAAGATAATACTGTGTGTGCATCCACACACTGAGTTGTTACGCACTGTAAATACATGTTCATCCTAATTAATTTTTCCCACAGTGATGCTTTATATCCATGAAGTTGCACACAAATTAAATTTAAATAACAAATAAAAAAGATTGTGAGATTAATCAAAGCAGACTAGTAAACTGATGTTGGCCACACAGGAAGCCAAGCAGGAGGAGATCTCTGGCAGCCAGCTGCTGCCTGCAGCTCAGTGAAGAGCAGCAGCCAGGCATGACTTTCACTGGTCACACTAGCTTGGACCTAAGATTTAAGTAAAGTGGTGAAAGGTAACTAAGTACATTTACTTAAGTGCAAAGTGCAAGTACAATTTGGAGGTAGTTGACTTTAGTTAAGTATTTCCACTTTACATTACTTTATATTTATTATCTTCAATGTGTTGTGCATTCTGAGATGCATTCTGCACACCTCGGATGGAACAAGTGGTTATTTGAGTCACTGTTGTCTTTCTATCAGCTCGAACTAGTCTAGCCATTCTCCTCTCACCTCTGGCATCACCAAGGCATCACAGAGCTGCCGTTCACTGGATGTCTTCTCTTTTTCTGACGGTTCTCTGTAAACTCTAGAGATGGTTGTGCATGAGAATCCCAGTAGATCAGCAGTTTGTAAAATACTCAGACCGTCTGGCACCAACAAATATGCCACGTTCAAAGTCACTTAATCATCTTTCTTCGCCGTTTTGATGCTCAGTTTGAACTTCAGCAGATCGTCTTGACCACTCTACATGCTTAAATGTATTGAGTTGCTGCCATGTGATTGGCTGATTAGAAATTTGCGTTAAAGAGCAGTTGAACGGGTGGACCTAATAAAGTGGCTGGTGAGTGTACATATATATTATATATTCCATCCATCCATTATCTACACCACTTCTCTTCAGAGGGTTGCGAGGCGGCTAGAGCCAGCTGACATTGGGAAAGAGGCGGGGTACACCATGGACTGGCCGCCAATCAAGGGTGACAAATAAAGACAGATAAACATTCATGCGCACCGTCACACCAATGGGCAATTATGAGTCCTCAATTAACCCACGCGGACGCGCGAGAACATGCAAACTCCCCACACAAGGGCCTCAGTAACCTGTGGGTCAGAACCAAGAACCCTCTTGCTGCCCAAATATATTTACTTTAAGTCATTGAAATTAGCCCCACCGTAGCCAGCTGCACCATTACAGTGATACGTACATTCATTTATCAATGATTATAATCCAGTAATATATTTAGTTTTCCGTTATATTCCTCCCTTAGTGCTAATTTTAATATACTTTGTTTTATTGCATTGCCTGTTTTACTGTTATTATTCTATCCTAACTGTCTGTGTGCAGCTGGGGCAGGGGACTACCACTGCACTTCATGTTGCAATCCTGCATTGTATAAAGCTCAACCTTGAACCTTGGACCTTCTACTCTACCTTCTACTATTTTGATGCTAATAATACTTTTGAACTTTTACTTAAGTCACATTTTGAATGCAGGACTTTTCCTTGTAACAAAGTATTTCTACGCTGTGGTATTGCTACTTTTAATTGAATAAATATGAGTACTTCTTCTTCTATGTAGGCTCTACCACCTTTGACACAGATCATGGAAAATCAACCTGATGTCTGAACACTGCAGCCTCTCTGGTGCGTGTTCATAACTAACCTCACGGAACTGATTTGAGTGTGACACACCTGCTCCAGCAGAAGAATTTTCTTGTTCTTCTTGGCCAGCTGATAGGCCGTGAAGGAGCCCTGGATGCCGGCCCCGATCACTATGCAGTCATACTCTCCTTTGGTCGACATGTTCAGCAGCGCACAGAACACTGATTCTATGCACTTGTTTTCAACACGCTTAAACAGAAACGCCCACTCAAAGTGGAGGAGGAGCCTACACAGCAGGCTGCCTGTGCCCTGGGTATTGCCTGCTAGGGGCGCAGACTGTGCACCAAACCAAGCAAACTTTCATCAATCAATGCTTCTGTTTGAGAGCTTCAACATGGTTCAAAACAGGATCAGGGGCATTTTTAGGGTCTGGGCCTGCGCCAGTTGTAGAGGGAGTGGGATTTGTAAGGAGCGTAGCAGCCTGAGTGCCTGACAGTCTTATATGGCAAAGAGCACTTTGTTAGTTCGTCACAATTTGACATAGCAAAGCAACCACAAGCTAACTGCAGTATGAAAAAAGTGCAATTTAATTTGAATATGTTAAATTGTATTTTAATATTTGTGTTGTCTATGGCGCCTGTTCCTCGCACTGGGTATAATAATGATGGTGATTATAATAATAATAAAAACTATCCCTAACTAAGTTTAAGTATTAAAATAAGGTAATACTCATAGTATGGTCCTTTTCATAGTGTAAGTGTTAGTTTAGCATTACACAGCATTGAATGGTTTCTCATCAGGTTGAGTAAAAGAACTTAGAACTGTTCTAAAGCACAGTGGCTAGAGTATTTGGAATGGAGAACATTGTAAAGAATGGAAGCAAAAATAAGAGTTGAAAAGCCATTTTATATAGGCTGTGACAGCTGGATTCAATTTAACTGTCCAAACAAAAACAACAATGAAAAGAAAGCATAAAAAAATACACAATTTCAGAACTAGTCATTTCCAGCTTTGCTTATACAACAATAACAGCACACAAACTGACTGCATGTGTCTGACTCTCTCTCACCCTCACTCATATTCTAGGTCAGTGATACTCAACTCATGGCCTGTGGGTCAAATCTGCCAGGCGATAGGGTGTCGGGTGGCCCGCTCGCCATTGTGCTAATTCACAATGAAAATGAATGGATTCACACAATTATTTTATTTATGCCAGTTAGTAAATGTCCAATAAAGTCCCTTGGCTGGGGGCTGTCTGCCTGACAGGAATCTCTGAGGGCAAACTTCTCCCGTGTACCTGCCTGGGGCTGCTGCAGCTACATTTGCCTCTTGGCAAAGATGAGTGAGGACAGCAAATGTCAAATGTTGACAATGAAAACAGACAGTTCAATGAAGCCGGACAGATGAATTTGCCTTTATTTTGCTGCCTCACACCAAACGTTTGTGTTGAATTTGGCAAATGACATCAGTTGTATGCAAGGTGGTTAATATCAGGTGCTATAACAATGAGTCAAAACATGCCAGCTTTAGTGCAGCGTTCCCGTCTGTCACCACCGCAAGACATCTCATAAATATTATTAATGTTTGTTACCTGGCCCCTGGTCTCTTGTCATTTTGCAAAAGTGGCCCTGGGCAAAGCAAGTTAAGTAACCCTGACCTAGGTCTACACAGGCCTGCAAGTGGAACTGACAGCAAAGTCACTTCTTTTCAAAATATAGTCTAATGAGCTGTTCCTCTCTGAACTGATTCTCGTAACCATATCTGCTCACTCAAAACCACTTACCTTACAGAGGCACCTAACCTTTAGTACACATTTTTATTAGACCAAATAAAAGAACTATTTTTTGGATCATTTACATATGGATATATACTAATCTCTCAGATTCTGTGGTTTAAATAGTTAAAAGAATTCTACTTTTAACCACAATTTATTCTTCCCAGGCACAGGAGTTTTCTCTGAGAGATTTAAGCATTCATTCATTGATTTATTTCTCCCCTCCTCATTCTGTGGACAGCTGGAGCCTCAGTCTGAACAGTTCTCATTTGCAATCGATCAGTGCTGAGATAGCTCATCCCCATCGACCTCTGCAACATAAGAATACAGTGGTAAGGCAGTCTCCTCTAAAGCCACAGCTTGACCTAAATTGTACACTCGCTCAGCGCATTGTACATTTCTTTATAACTTAAGTCTTATAATATATACTATGCTCTTTATGTACATTTGTTACATGCAGTTATTTCAGTGTGGGATTTTTTTTTAATGAATGGACATGGACATGAGTTGATGAGTATCTATTGTGGAAATAGTGACTGTTACCTTGAATGAACCTGAAATGAGTTGAAGTTGATGGCTAAATTTAAAGGTATTTTATATAAGTAGCTGGCATCAGTCATCAGCAGCTTCAACCAATTAAAATTATAAGTGAGCCCCTTGAGGCTGGACTGTTCATTACCTCCCAAAAGTATATCCACAAGGAGGGGTGTCAAGTTGAATTTTCATATCTACCTTGAGAACTTCTGATTTCTAAAATGTAAAGATGGCTTCTACTTCTTCCATGGGGGTCTGAAGACAGCAGGCCGAGCAGATGGATGCTGAGGCAGGGCAGACCAGCAGAGGGTCAGCTGGTCAAACGCCCCACTGATCCACCGTGTCACCCATGCATGAAGTGTGAACCCCCCACACACACAGCCTCCATCCTGCTACATCACGCCACAGAACATTAACCTCACACACTACATTCCTCCCCTCTGTGTACAGCTCTACCTTAAAGGACCAAATCAGTAATGTTGCATGTTTCAGCACATTTAGTTTAAATTGTATATGATTCTATATTGTGTTAAAGTTTTAATACCTCTCAGACAGCCATTGGTTTCCATTTATTCCACAACAGTGTGAAACTCAAGATGCATTGATTTGGCAAAACATTACTTCAACTTACCACTGGTTCTTTCATTTTGGTGGCCTGTTCAGGCAAGTCATTCAATCAGTTTCTAGTCAGTGTCTAAGTGCTTCCTGATGAAGTGCTTGATTATAGTTTAGCGTGTAAATCATGTCTTTGGTTCAGGATTATTCAGCTCTGTGAAAAAAGAAATGAAGGAAAGGGAGACATTTAAGATAACACAGAACAGAATTGCAGCATGTACAGATGAAATTACAATTTACCTTCCAGAACAGTTACAAATCACTGTTGAATAATACATCTGTTTTATGATGAGACAACGCTTTGAGGTTAGTTGAGGTTAGAGAACAATCTGCTTCGGGTTCAAATTACTACTTTGCTAATGTTTGGGGAGCTTCTTTGTCATGGTGACAATAATGAACATGTGGTTAAAGTTAGGGAGTGATCGTGGTCATGCTTAAAAAAAGGAATGGGGAACAAACCATGTGAAAGTCTGACATTGTGTGCACATGAACTTTGTTTCTCTATCTATGTCGTCCATTGCTCCCAACATAATTACTACGGGGCTAGAGTGCTTTGTCATCTGTACATAAACACGTCGATTTAGAGCACTTGCTGAAATGAGTGATGCTGTCATTCTTCTTGGGAGGATAGTCTTGTTTTATGACATCTCAACAACTGACAAGAGCAGGCTCTAACATATCTATCCAGTAAGTACGTAATCACTGGTGTTAAACTGCCTGTTCTGTCTCACATTTTCTGTTAGAGAGCAATTTCAAAGGCTTGAGATGTTTTAGTGTCCTCTTCATCCTTGGTATGGAGTGTGAGAGCTTCTCTTCTCTCTGGGTGGAGATTTAGACTACCAAAGGCCAGGCCTAACAGGGTGAGTGATTCTTTTATCTCTTAACTACGGTGGCCCTGAAGTGCAGAACACAAACGCAAATCGGAAAACACAACACATTAACGAAAACACAACACATTGACAGAAAACACAACACAATAACGAAAACACAACACATTAAGAGAAAACACAACACATTAACGAAAACACAACACATTAAGAGAAAACACAACACATTAAGAGAAAACACAACACATTAACGAAAACACAACACATTAAAAGAAAACGGAAAGGGTAGGTACTCCTACCGGAAGACGTGGGTGCCTATTAACAAGGATATGTACCTAGCTGGTCTCATG
>JAVQJD010015573.1:0-40998 GCA_036023655.1 Nannoperca australis | reverse complement strand
CACACACATACACTGAGTGACCCTTTGTGTGCAGTTGTAATTCATTAGGAGAGTGCCTCCAACGTGTGCTAAGAGAAAGCATGTTGGATCGTAATCAGTTCCACTTAGCATAATTAGCGTTAGCCTCGATCCATTAGCCTGTCCCATGCTGATGGGTGCTGGGGCTCAACACACAGAGCCCAAAACTGACATATTGACTTCCTATGGATGATGGTGGCTTTACATGTATAATGGATCGGTGGTCTATCCTGTGTTATCTACCAAGCAGTCAACAAATGAGGATTAGACCTAAAAAAAAAGCGTTGCTGCTGACCACATTACCTGACCAAGAGATACATCACTTGTTTTCATAATAAAGAAAGATGGCAGGGCTGCTCAGGAAAGGAGCTTTATGTCCGACTCACCTTTTGTCTAATGGGCAGAGCATGGAGTTAGTGTTTAAGTGAGACTATTGATTTTGAAATGAAACATGGAAGGTCACACCCTCATTACCACCACAGATGATGTGCGGGCCTCCACTCAGATAACCTTCAGTCCAATGGCACCGATGGCCGACATGAATTGTAGAACACAGAGCTATTGATGCAGTGGACATTGCTAATAATCTTTTGACAAGAAAATGGAACAGGATTAGCGAGCGGCAGAATGCATCCCAATATTGCCTCTAGCTGTTAATCTCTCCTGTGTTTTTGTACCCCCTCAACTGCCATTGCAGGCATGGAGAGCCCAAGTGGCCCCAGGCTTGGGAAGCTGTCCTCATCAGGGCTTCCAAGGGGCCGGACCCCCAAGCATGGACATCCAGACATCAGAACCATGCCAGCTCCTGAAAACAACAACAAACATAGTGAGTGATGAGCCGCCGCTCTTTGCTAAATGAAAACAGTGTGTGACTTCAGATGTATGCAGCGTTTCTTCACAGATCGTTTTAAATGTGGGAATTGTTTGTGTGATCCCGGGTTACTCTTGGATTGATTCCAGGATGATGTTTGCATACAACATGACATACTAACACATATGATGACCGGAATTTTACATTTGCCTCTATGTCCAATTGACTTTCCATTGGCTGGTCTTTTGTAGCCAGGCTAGGTGTTTCTCAAGGACTTTATACATATAACTGCCCCTGCTGCTTTTTTGAATGGGTTAGATTTTACTAAGAATCAATGGTTCCCCGGCTTCAATGTAATTCTACCCCTCTCCCCCACAGAGGGGCCTGGAAACTACACATTTTTTCCTCAGACTGCCTTAACAGTAAAAAACCAAACAAACAAGTAGTGCCAAGCACTGACATGAGTGAAACCCCAAGCCATCTGGATGGAGATGGAAGATTATGGAAAGAGAGAGCTGGACTGGGGAATTATGTTTCAATCCAATAACCAGCAGCTCATTATGACTTTGTTAATAGAGTCGGGCAGACTTGGAAAAACTGGGGCTGTTCTAATTTGACCCAGTTGTTTTGGTTGCTACAAAATAGCCTCTCGTTCCCAGACACACACACATACAGCACCCACACTAGACTAGGTGCTTCAATTTGTTTTCTTTCCGTGTTAATATTCAGCCCTGTAGGCTGGATTTGCATGCCTGTGTGGGTGTGTGTGTGTGTGTGTGTGTGTGTGTGTGTGCTTAGTAAAGCTCATTTATCAAGACAGAACAGAGAGTGTGGGAAAGCATGGGACAGTTGTTTTTCTCACAAAATGGTGAAGCCATTTATTGAATTGTTTTAATTTGATGTCTTTATCTGCCTAATCTTTTGATAGTTAGCCGTGTTCTGGCTCAGAGTATGCTCTCTAACTCCTCATTGTATACATGGCTGCGAGCTGATGTGCTGCTTTTGCTCTTAAAGAATTTATTGTAGCATAACAGAATGCATTTGAATGTCAGGTTTTTCTCTGCAGCATCTCTTAGTCTTGTGTTTTATTATTTATTATTTTACACTTTATTACTCAATAAACAAGATGTGTTTCAATCAGTGTAAAGTTGGTAGTGGGCTCTGCGCTGATTGTTTGAGACTGAAGGCTAAAATAGATTCACTAAGTTCACTAAGGTGTACTGCCGATGATTGTGTGTGTATGTGTGTGTGTGTTCAGTCAGTGCTATCACAGGTGATGGTGGCTTGGTCCCGGTCTTTACGGGACTTTTTCTGGTAACTTTAGACTCTACTATTTCTGTTTTCTTTTCATTTTCCACAGTTGATCTGCTTTGACTCTCATTAAAGTAGAGCTTTTCAAAAATACGGGTACAGTAAGTAAGTGTTTTTGATACTGCAGGTCTGTGCTAAGGAGAATGGGTTTGTTGAGCCTGTTTTACAGACAGCTTCCAGCGCAATTTGATTGCACAAGATAAGAATCTACGTTCCACTATGTTGTAGTTGAAGAATTCTCTTGTTTGGCTAGAAAGTTGCTCTTATCTGGAACATTACCAGGGGTTTCCCTGGCCTTTAGAGAGGCTTCGTTGGTAACATTGCCAGTGGACTAAGTTGTATGTGATTATGGGGTTTTAAGATTTTCTAAGAACATCCAGCAACCTTAAGGGAAAACATACGGCTGCTGGAACACATGCAGAACCTAGTGTAACAGTAGGAATTTAAAAAGCAGAGCATAAGAAATGCATGAGAAATTTTACATTTTCATTTCAAAAAGGCACTCGATTACAATGGCACTTGTATTCCCCCAACCACCGCACCATAACCGGTGTGTGTTATGATTCACTCAGATGTTGTTGAGGCTAAAGGCAAGAAGGTATTAATTGACTGTGATTTCACTTTCTGTAGTTCCTCCAGCAAAACACCAAAGCAGTCGACATCAAAATGCTTTACCTTTTCAAACAACAAGCCATGTTCTCAAATCTGGCTTCCTTAGCTTATTACTCATCAGTGACTGGCTTGAGCTCTCTAAAGCTAATGATGAGGAGAAATGCTACAGTGCTAATCATAATGAGACTGGCGCTAGCTTGTCAATCCCAGGGGGGCTGTGAGCGTTGGTTTGGGGAAACAAAGGCATCAATATCTAAGGCTCCCTGTGGAGTTTCTATGCTCAGTTAATGCCCATTGTACACAGTGTGCTCTTCAGATAACCAGGACGTTCCACATTATCTGCCCTCTTCCTGCTGGTCGCTTTTCATTTTTTGTCCCATGTCCATGGTAAGTTTGGACTGTCACACCTCGTAGTATTATCAATAGCTGTTCAAATGCTGGTCGATAAACGTCCTTGTCGGAAACTTTGCATGATGTAACATTGAAGAAATCCTGTCTGGCTGGGTTGTTTTTGTACTAGTGGTTTCCTGAAATCCCTCTATGCTCTTATACATGGAAACAAAGACTGCACATTGGGTTTGTGTGCTTTCCTAGAGTGGTGTGGTTGAGCTGTCACCTTGCCACACCAGACAACTTGCAGGAAAGGATGTGGTCCTTGAGGGTGACTTACTCTCGCTCTCTTTTTTTTTTCTTGTTCTCACATTTCTTTCATATTAACATCTTACTATATTAGAGGCCTAGATTAGTCATTCTTTTCTGCAGCAGTGGTCTGAGCTGTTAAACAACCTACAGTGAAAGTATTTGGACAGAACTAATGCTGTTCTGCCAAATGCTTTAGGCAAGCCCTGAAATTAGGCAAACATTAATGCGAGCATAAATGAGTGGAGTCTAGGCATGTGTGTGTGTGTGTGTGTGACCATCCTGCGTCTTTGATGGAGAGGGGTGCAGTACCCTAGGACACAATCTTTCCATTGGGCACACTGTGTGTATGGAGAGGTGGGTGCTCCAGAGTTGGTGCTGCTACATGGGGAAGTGTTGCTGTGTGAATGTGAAATGTGCTGCTTTGTGCTCTTATTATTTGTGTTTACATGTGTCTGTGTGTGTATATGTGTGTGTGTGTGTGTGTGTGCATGCGTACGTGCATGTGTGTTCTTAAATGACAGTCCACTACTCTGACTCCAGGACCTTAATTTCAGGCCCACAGATGCCATCTGCTGACCCTGCATATTTGCCTCAACAGCAATCCCTCGCTCTTCCTCTCTATCTATTGCTTTTTCTCACTCGTTTGTTGTCCCATTCTCCACACATGCAGTCACTCCATGCCATGTCATCCTCCCTCAAATTCCTCACCTCTCCCTTGTCTCACTTATTGTCAGCAGCAGTGAATCACCGGGCCTCCAGACTCACTATTCCTGCCACCTTCCATTCCCTCTTCACCCTACTCCCACCCATTATACCCACTACCCATCGTCACTCTTCCCACATCTCATATTTCTTATATTTTGTAGTTCTACCCTGCTGATGTCTCGAGTCTCCCAGATTGGTGAAATACCGAAATATACAATTTGATAAAGAGCTATAGATCGGAGAATGTTTGTTTTGGGATGAAATTGAATTCTGGTGTTTTTCTCGGCCTGATGCTGCATCTCGTTTTGAGGAGAGTCCTTTGTCATCTTTGTCACACCTTTATTTGGCAGGCTTGAGGATGCCAGAGGAGAAGGAGTACAGGGAAATAGGAGATTGAGATTGAGTTGGTGAGTCACTGTCCATAAGGAGGGCACCGCAAACAGTCTGGAACAGGCGTTGTCTGGCTCGCATATACTGTACGGGCTATTGCATAAACACATGCCTTTTATCATGGCTGCTGGTATATGCAGTATGCGTATACCACAATTTGCCTTAATTCATGAATGGCAAATACCACCATGATCTATGTGTATTTTTCATATGTTCTGCCCAGTCGTTTGCTTCATTTTCAGTTCACCTTTCCCCAGGAATTCCCAGACCACATACCCAAAGCTGCTGTGATTGGATGTCACTAAACACACTATTGGCCATGAGCCACGGCCATCAGGCGATAGATTAAGTTTCCAATAATATGTAGCATGCAGCTGATATGGAAGGCTGTAAAATCTATGCAGGTCTGAAGAGGCTGTCGAGCTACTGTGAGTCACCAGATTATGTAGAAGGAATCTCAGGTCTGAGCTCTCTTCTCTAATTTGGCTGCTTTAAGTGTGGTTTAGTGGTTCCAGTAAACTGCCTACCACAAGCCTGTGTGGTGATTCCTTGTTGAACGAGGGGACAAACACACATTCACCTGTGAAAAGTGCGCCGCTAACATCAGTTTGCAGGCTAAATAGCTACGTCCTTACTCTTCAGTACCACTAACAACACGTTGTATGCCCATGACATGTAGACTACAGGGCAAGTTTATTTACAGCCGGCCAACTGATCGACACACGTCTCCAGCTGGCTGAAAAAATATTTCCCCAAAGATCTTTTTTCTTCGTCTTGATAATATAAAACTATTAACAATACATTTAAAAAAACATGTCAACGTAATTGTTTTCTACTACAAAAAGGAATGACTAAATGTGACTTCAGTTGGAACTTAAATGAGGAAATTGAATTATGAAATGGATAGCATCTTCATACTTAGGAAGCCTGTTGTCCATTATGTCTAGTCCGTAGATGTATATTTATATCACAGAAAGTACCTTGATTCAAGGAGCCCCCCTCCACCCCTCTACAGGCCACCCCACCCCGTAACCTTTGCAGAGTGATTTCATTTTGCTAATAAAGTCAAAGGAAGTATTCTGTGCAAAACATGATAACATATTAGTTTAAACCTGTTTGTGTGTGCGTCAATAAGTGTATCTATGCGGGAGATAGTAATACATAGTAGATAGTATTGATACACAGTTATACAGAATGCGAGAGAGAGGGCAGGAAGAGAGAGAGAGAGAGAGAGAGAGAGAGAGAAAGGAGAAAACAAAGACAGAGAGTGAGAGGCAGACTCACTGAGTCTGGTTTTCTTTCAGTTAGTCAGTGTCTCGGTAGCAAGACTCTTACTCGCTCTCTGGAATCAGGCCTGACTGGGAGGGAATTATGGGGACGTCTCCAAAGAGAGGTGTGTATATGATGGGAAGATTTATACTGTGTGTGTGTGTGTGTGTGTGTGTAAAAGAAGGGAGGAAATTAGAGTACAGTATGAAAAATAAAATAGGAAGTAGTAGGAGGTGTGTGTGTGTGTGTGTGTGTGCATGTGTGTGGCGAAGTGCTGACGTGCTGCTAAACAGAGAATGTGTGAGAGGGGAAAGTTGTGAAGAAAAGTGAAAACACAATGGATAAACTTTCAAACAAAAAAAGTAGAAATAGAGACGACAGTAAGGTCCAGTGGTTGCTTTCACTATAAACCAGGATAGCTTACACATTAAAGAGATGATAACATCTCTTTAATGTCAGTGTCAGTGTGTTTACCCTACACCGTGTCCAGGTATGTCAATTTCTCCATCTATTGTCTGTTGAAATTGTGGGCATTGTGATACAATTTCTTCTTTCCATGGAGTTGTGTCAGTGGTGCATGGTGTTTGTATTTGTTTGTGTGTTGTCTTTCTAAAGTACAGTATGTCTAAACCCTACTGTGCAGACAGAGACAAAGGCTCCTGTGTGAGTGTTTGTCGAGGAAAACAAATGACTGTTCTGTGCGTGCGGCTGTGTGTTTGTGGGTAATGTGTGCACCCTTGCACTCAGGGGGAGCAGTTGCAGGCGTAGCTAGGAGAACACAGAGGTTATTTGAGATCATTAGGCAGCTGCCAGCACTCCTGGGTACTGACTCGTTTCCTCTCTCCTCCTCTCCTCTCTTCTCCTCTGTCAGGATTAACCAGTGTGGAGCAACAGTTGCAGACAGCTGGGTGCAAGTCATATTCTGACATTAGTTGAACAGCTGTTTTATCCTCATTGCCTGTGCATGAGAACCGGGGATTTAGATTTGACACAATGGGCCTGCTTTGTTTCATACCAAGACAATGGTTGTAATTGCTATAACATCTGAGCACCAGAGTGTGCTACCCATACTCAAACAAGCAAAGCAAAGTGAAAGATACTGAGGACATTTTATTGTGCTTGCACATTTCACCCCAGGAAAGACAAGTCGGCTAATGTATATTTCATTTTAACTGTAAATGTGTGTGTACATGCCTTTTTGCATTGTAGCCTTCTATATGTGGGCCTAATTGTTCTGCTTGCTGGAAAGAGGCCTCTGATAGTGGTAACTAAGACAAGTGGATCTTATTCCCATAGCAACAAGAACATATCTTTCCCAAGAGTAGAATACATTAATTATGCCTTTCTTTTACAAGACCTTTATTTTCTAAGACAGGAATTAGAATGCATGCTCAATTTCCTCCTCAGCACAAGAGCTGCACCGCTGACTGCATCACCTCTCCAGCTGCTACCCAGACAGCTAATAGAGAAATGCTCTGTCGCCTGGCGAATATTAATACACTCATATCTATGCACACACATCACACTCACACACACTGGTAATAGTTTTGTGTACTTGTTTGCGTGTATCAGTGTGCGCTTTTCTGCATTTGTTTACACCTTGTGTCATCAACTATTCCCAAACACAGCCAGCAGTGCTGTGCTACTTCTCATTCAATCTTATTCAGCCTCGCCTTATTTTCTTTCTACCTTATTATTGCGAGTCTGAAGTAAAAGATTACATATAATCCGTCAGCCCGAGTTTGTGTCTGTGCTTCAGCTAGAAACAAAAAGAAGACAAATGAGGGATAAAGGGAAAGCTGATATTGTGTAATAAAACAGAGAGGGACATGAGAAGGGGAGACCATGATAGGGCCTTGAGTGTGAGTGTTTTTATTCACATATACATAACATCACTGACACAGAAAGAGTTTTTTGGGTCAAAGGGCTATCCTTTTGCCAACATGACCTGTTTTTGTATGAGCAACGATGGCAAAAAGTCAGTTCATTTATTTGATGAAAAATCCTCAGACCATTTTTTAAATCCTGGTAGGCGCACAGAGTGCTCTGATCCAATTTGGGACACAAATGGGATGTACTAGGCATGTGTGCATCCTGTCACTGCTTGTCAATACATTTGCAGGAGGAAGAAAGCAGTTGGCAGACGCAGTGTCGTGTTCCTTAGAGTGGAGAAGTGAAACAACATTCAAAAGAGAGTCTATGCGACCACTGCTGCATTCCACTTCACAACAAAGGACTATCATCTCGACTTCAAGTGGTCTCCCTTTGACATTTTCTAGATCTGATATGACTGAATAGGCCCGTCTCCTGCTCGCCGTGTTTCTGCTGCCACTCTCCGGTGTTGCCAGATCAATGCAGGGGAGTTGAGAGCACAAAAAAGATATATCACTCTGAAGAGCAGAGCACAGTCTCAGCTCCTACCTGCAGCACTGTCATTCAGTATTCTGCTTGGTCAGAGGAAGAAGTCATCCGCCTCTGCAATTCTCTCCTCTCTCCCTCAGCATCCTCTGCTCTCCTCACCCCCCCTCATTTTCTTCCACATGCATACACTCATCCTCAGCTCTCTCCATCTTCCCTCCCTCTCTCAGCTAACACTGTAAAGAGGAAATAAAGTACAGGGCTGATAGGGTAGGGGTCTTATTGTAGCAGAGAAGAGAGCAGCAATGAACCAGAGCACTGCCTGTCCTCTGAAGTTCACATGGAGAAAGACCGGGGAAGGGTGTGTGGAGGGAGAGGAAGGGAAAGTGAAAAAGCTAGACACTGGGTGAGAAAAGAGGAAAGTGCGGCAGTATGAGAGATGGAGGAAGAAAAGAGGCAATGGAGAGCAGAGAGATGGCTGAGGCAGTCGGTCTGCTGTGTGCTGTGTCAGAGGTTCACACTGGCGCTAGCGATTTATAGCTGATCTATTTGGCTCACCAGAAGGCCTTTACCCACGCTGCCCTCTCTCGCTCTCTCTCTTTCTTTCTCACTCTCTCTCTTTCTGTTTTCACTGACAATCCCACACTTCTCATTATTCAAACCCACCACCGTAGCTGTATATATTTGTCTTTGTCATATGCGCTCACGTCCATATTTAGTTTGAATATGTGAGCGGATTCAGGGATTTTGGAGGCGTGAAAAGGTATTTAATTAAAGTTGGATATTTGTGGAGCTTTGTGAAATATCAAGAACATGGCGGGTCCGAATGCTTCAAGTCTTCGGGATCGTAATGTTACCCCTAGTAATTAAAATTTTCTATTCTATGGATGCGAAGCACTGGCAGTGTACTGTGCTAACTCAGAAATGGTTTTCTCTCTCATTTGCCAGGTCCAGTGTGTGATGAGCCAGCAGAGGGGAAGAGGAAAGGTCGCCCTAAAGCAGAAGTGCAGGAACTGAGAAGCATCCCTGTGAGTATTTCTCTTTGAACTGAGTGGGTGTTTGAAGTGGGCTTCATTTTTCCTGCACAGAGTAGGCAGCTCCCCATGAATATGCACAAAATACAGTACAGTATAGCGATAATCCTTGCTTGTATTGAACTCTCTCTTCCTGACCCCTGAGCAGGCCCATATGATAGTACAATGGAAAGAAGAGTTTAAACGCCGCTCCAGGGTTAAGTGTCCATGTTCAGGCTGCTGGTTAGAGTTTCCCAGCATCTATGGCGTCAAGTACCACTATCAACGCTGCCAGGGGGTGAGTCACTAACCTCTGTTCTTTCCTGCTATGCGGCTATTTCTACCTTGTGCTTCAGAGTAGACATTTAACACAGTATAGGTATTGGAGAAAAGAATCAAAGGAAGGACCATAGCGGTGTGTGATAAAGTACCTGTTAAGTTCATTTAAATCAGAGTTTAAACTTCCATAGAATTTATAATGCTCACTCCCCAAATATTTGGTGATTATTGACCACACTGGAGCTGTTGGGCTGTTTTAAGAACCTGTGATTAGTCACCTGAAGGCTTCCAGTCACAGATACCCACGTTCATGTTATTTTGCTTAGAGAAGGGAGCTCACTCTAAATCCCATCTCCTCATGTCTGTGTTTGTATCAGGCCACCGTAGCCGAGAAGCTGAGTCACGGCTGTCCTTACTGTGAGGCAGTGTTTGCCACAAAGGTTCGCCTGCAGAAGCACAAGCTGTGGAACCACCCCGACAGGGTTAGTATGGAGCCTAAGGATGAACAGCCTAAGCTTCAAAAGCCCCCTGTCAAGTCCAACACCAAGAAAAGGTGACCGGAGCCCAAATTCACACCCACATTGATCCACTTAATGGTGTTTAAAACGTTGTGATGCTGACTGCCCCAAATTGTCTGTGAATTCAGGCCCATAGAGAACAGCCCCCCCTCTCCGGTGTTCTTCAAAGTGAAAAAGACCCACGAGGTGTCCACTCCCTCTCAGAACGGGGAGCTGGCCCACCAGAGAAGCGAGAGGAAACAGCACAGCCACAGCCAGCCTTCACCGCAGATTCACCACTCCCAGCCAGTCCAGCCTCACTCCCAGCAGTCGCAGTCCCAAAGCACGTCGTCTGATGCAGGGGGCAGTGAAAGTGAGGGGGGCAGCCTTCCCCCTTCTTACCCTGACGAAGACCCAGAGCGAATGAGGCACAGTAAGATTACAGCATACCTTTTGCGATGGACCACATATTCTCAATGTATGCCTGCATTGTATGTGTTTGACTGTCCCTTGCTCTGTGTTTTTGTCTTGAGCCAGGACGGAAGCAGAAAACACCTAAGAAGTTCACTGGAGAGCAGCCTTCTATATCTGGAACATTTGGACTGAAAGGTAAATTGTTCTCACATCACCCTGTTGTAAACCATATTTTCTTCTTCAGTAACAATTAAACACCTTTGTGTAGTAATCTCCTGTGGGGTGATATTACAAGTCTATAAATGAAGTTGTGAAGAAGAGATTGTTACTACGTGCTGGCTGATTCATCATTGATTACTGACAACACAGCAGACCACAGGTTCCCTATGGTGATTCACTGAATAATGGAAACCATGGGAGGGCATATGTACCACTGCTTGAAGATAGGTATGAGGATTGTGGTTTGTGGGCTCATTCAAAAGAACTTCACTACTGTGATTGGCTGTGTGAGTGATTGTGGATGCTCCCTACTGCTGCTGATCAATGGTACTGGCCTTTTAACAGTGCTGATGTGGCCACTGTGGAGGTCTTTCATATCTGGCTAAATGAATCATTGACTCACCCACCCAGCACGCATCACACATCACACATCACACATCACACATCACATACACACAGCCTTTCCCGTCTCTCTCTCTATCTGTCTCATTCATATGCTGAAAATGTTCAGTGACTCATTTAGCGTACACAGGGGCTGTAAACTACTTATCATTTCTTATAAAACAATTCATGCACAGTTTGCAGTACTGACTACTGTATGTTGCTCTCTTTCACTCCTCCTGTCACTGATTTAGTATAACTTAAAACAACCTCCGTCTCTCATTTTCTATCAGTTGTTTTATACCTAGTATCAACTTTCCTTTTTTGTCTTTCTCTTGTTCAGCATTGTCCTCTACATTTCCCTCTCTGCTTGTATCTCTCACTTTACTAATACTTAATCAGGAGTAGTAATTACTATCATGAATCTATGTGTAAATGTATGTGTGTGTGTGTGTGTGTGTGTGTGTGTGTGTTGTAGGTATGACTAAGGTGGAGGAGAAGCTGAAGGCGGGTCGTGTGAAGAGATCAGAGGGGAGTGGGTTCAGTGAGGAGCCTCAGAGAAGACCTACACCAAGTCAGTCCACAAAGAAAGACCCTGCCACAACCAGCTCTGGTGAACACCTAGATCCATTTTTTAAATGAGTCGATTTGCCCATAAAGATGTAGGGGTCTACGGCTTGGTATCATTCAAAAATGTTACCAGTAATACCAGCACAAATATGATACTTGAATTTCTACAAAAGGGCTACAACTAATGATATTTTCATTATTGGCTGTTTCAAATAGTTGATCAATCAAGCATATAAAATGTCAGAAAATATTGAAAAATGGCCCTCACAATTTCCCAAAGCCCAATGCAATGTATTCAAATTGTTGTTGCTGTTTTGTCTAACCAATAATTAAAATGATATAAAACAGAGAACAGCAACAAATACTCACATTTAAGAACTGGGACCAATGGATGTTTGGCAATTTAAATCACTTAAATTATTAAATGATTATAAAAATTGTTGTAAATTTATGTATTGTATGTCAGTATTGTGATATATCTGTCCACAGAATAACTTAACAAGACGTTGATTCTGATGAAGCATTTAGCACCAACCAATATTTAGTTCTATGGAAGCGACACTAAGTGCTAATGAGCCAGTGAGCACATTATGAGGCCTCGGATGTGATCAGAACTGGCTTTTAGAGTATAATTCAAAATGATATGTAATACCTGCTGGGTGCCCTGGCCAAGTTCATGGTTGAAATGTTGACAGAATAGAGATGAACTGACAAAAATAAAAAATGATGATCTGTGAAATTATTAATATGTTTGTTAAGTAAATGAGCAATGGTGTAACATACAGTGATCTGGTTATGATTTGAAAATATGCCACTTCTATATAGTCAAGAATTTCTGCTCAGGCTTGGGTTTCGGGAATCACCCGATCAGGAATTAATTTAAGTCAGTGACTCACTCACTTGCTAACACAAGCATAAAATTAAGCTGTAAGACAAGGAAACATGAATACTAAGTGCACACATGGAAATGTTATACCCAAAAGGACACCATGAAAGTCATTTTTGATTGGCCAACTGACAAAGTAATACTGTTTCCACATGTTTCTAAGGTGCTGTTCCTGACACCCAATGGCAGCGAGCAATCTCAGAGCGAGGTGAAGTGGTGTGTCCCACCTGCTCCATCGTCACCAGGAAAACAATCCACGGCCTCAAGAAACACATGGAGATTTGCCAGAAGGTCAGTGGGCGATACCGCCGTCCATTAGACTGGGTTCGGGGTCGGCATGCTGTCACAACTTCTGGTAGAGCTTGCTATGAAACTGAAAAAATAATTTTGTTAATTATGTTTTCATATCAGACTAGTTAACGCCATTCCAAGACAAACGCCTGAGTACAAGCTTGCTTACACCTGCTAGAAATTTGAAAAAGACATGAATGTCATTAATAACCATCATGAGTCAGTTCAGCTGGAAAGCAGTCTTACATCTGTGCTTTCCTTAATTAAATCAGAATCCTGTGTAATCCTGTGACAACATGCAAAATACATTATGTGTTAATCTGAATGGATCTAGATCTACGGCTGCTGATTCGACAGCTGAAACCTCAGTAGAATCCTTATAATAATTATATAATAACAAAAAACTGTTTACATACTGACAAAACCTTTGTGAACCACAATTGTTATCAAACTTTTTTTCTGTCTGAGTATGAAATAAAGCTTTATTCTCTCAACCCTGAACTGTAATTTGCACATTGGATTATAACTGCAACGTTATTAGATACCTCTCCCTGAGATATGGCCCCATTGTGCAGAGTCTAGGGAGACTTTACAGTAATGATATTGATTGGAAGGCTTTAGACATGACATCAGGCAGTATCTCAGTACAGTAATCTCGACCAGTTTTCTCATGTAAGAGCTCATCTGCTCTGATATGAAAGCTAATATCAATTGAAATGAATGAAGGGAAGGCCGGTGTACACATCTGCGGTTTGTTTGCATTGCACTCAGTTGTGGTCAATAGTAATAAACGAGGTAGGGGTGAAGCGCTGAAGAAGTTAATTCAACTACATTATATTGAGCTTTTCCTGAGGACAGACCAGCAGGAGTGGTGCAGTAGCCTCTAGGTCCTCAGAGAGACGTGTTCCTACAGCCATTTTAATGGCTCCTTGGCCCAGTGGCCCGTGTGACTCCATTAAAGTGACAGTCTGCCGTTAAGCAATGACAGAACCACCACATTACCACTGGGTCACTCACCATCAAAACACCTCTGTCTCAAAATCAATACTGAGGCGCGGAGAGAACTCTACAAAAAAAGAACACTGTGTGTTAAATTGGCCTTTCTGGTTCCCAACATTGCTTGATTATGCCCTTTGTCCTTTATGTTGACCGAAATTGCACACTAATAGCAAACAAAATTAGGTTACAGGTGAAATGTTGCTACATTGATAGATCCATTAAAGAGTATGGCTAGAAAGAGTGGGTTACTTGTTAGTTTCCTTTCATAGAAATGTTATTTGATCCTCATGTTTGGCCTTCAACCCCTGCAGCTCCAGGATGCCCTGAAGTGCCAGCAATGCCACAAACAGTTCAGGTCCAAGGCCGGCCTCAACTACCACACCATGGCTGAACACACCACCAAGGTACATCCACAGAGACACACACATGCACACATGAGCTTGTCATTTTTTGTAAACTTTTGATAATCCATTCAATAGGAAAATAATTGCCTAATAACCATGTAATATTAGGTGACGTGAGGGACAGAAACATGGCAGCAGCAAAACAAAACTGGTCTGTGGCTGATAAAACTTTTTTGTTGGAGACCTTAAAATATTTAAGGATTGTTGAACGCCTTGATGGTTGAAAGGCTTGAAACAACTGTTAAACGTGTTTGAAAAGATGAAGGAAGCCATCTTCTGTTATATTTCCGGCAGATTACACTCCATGTCGGGCGGAACCACTTTGCACATGTCAAAAAAGTTAAATTCCGATTAAATGCTTTGGGGTATGTAAACGCACATCTTATTGGATTTAAACAGTACAGTTGGAATTTCTAATCAGAATGATTTCTATCGGGTGGAAGAAATATTGTCCATGTACCCACAGCTAATGACCTCTGGCTTTCTTTTTGACTGATCTTTGGCCCCTGAACTCTCACTCAGTAGTCCAGATGGGGACGCTTTGGGGACTCGGAAAGCTAATGTTTCACCACTGTCACACTAACCCACTGAACAAGGTAGTTAGTTACTAGACACCACACCAAAGCACTACACCCCACTTTGTAACTCTATGTATGGAAATCCACCGTACGCTGCTGCTAGTGTCAGCTTTCACTGTGTTTGGTGAAGGGTGTCCTGCATGGAGCCTATATACATCCAGAGTCGCATCCATGAGCTGTACTAAATTTTATCTATTGCATATTCATCAGCTGCTATGTCCTTCTCTAACAATTTGATCTTGGGTTTTTTTGTAAACGATTATACATTTGAACTGGTGATTGATATTCTTGTCCTTGAAGTGCACAGATGTCTTTCTGTAGCTGTCTTAACTCTGACAGCGGAGAGCTTCATTAAGATATTATTGTGACACTCCTGCATTAGAGCAATGGTCCTGCTATGACGTTTGCTGAATAATTCAACACTGCCTGTTTCAAAAAGTATCATAAAAGATTAATGAATGTACATGTACCAAACCTTGGGGCATGCAGCATGCGTGTTTGTGTTTTCCCTTTCCAGTAGTATATGATATATGTGCAGATGTGTGTGAGGGGCTTGGGTGTGTGTTTGTCAGTTTAATAGTGATGATGGATGACTATGCCTTCTGTGTCAGCCAAGTTAAACTGTTTGACACCGTCATTTGTCTTCAGTCTGGATCTGTTGTGCCCTGACCATATTGGCAGCATTCCAGTCCAGTACGCTCAAAGGTTTCACCAGGTAGTCTTCTTCAGCAAACTACGGAACTTTCCTGCAATATTTTTCAGGTTAGATTATTAAAACTTTTGTGACAGGCTGAAAGTGTGTTTGTCATCTGCGATTGTGCTCTAGACTCAAGTAGCTGCTGATCAAAGAAGGCTTTCATCATTTGCAGTTTGGACTAGTGTCATTCTCTTTTCTTTTTTTATCATCAAGAAAACATTAAACAGCAGTAAATTCAAAAATCACAGACCAGAAGGAGATTACGCACATTACTCTCAGAATCCTTAGACATACCCATAGCCCCCATTAGCAATTAGGTATTTTCTTTTATTAGCTTTTCTACTATTATGCCTGTATATGTAGTAATATGTAAGTGATATTGTTTTAGTGTGTTTGGGGTCATGTTTTCAGCACTGAGGACATTTTATATGTATTCTTATTTAAAGGATATCTTGTTATCACAGCGTCATTCAAACGTCTTTGACAGGAGGAAGGAGGTTTTTTTTAATAGAGCCTTCTGCTGGGTGTTGCGAGAGACTCAGATGACACAGGCTTGGTCATCTGGAACATATTTACATTGTTTCTATAAATGCACTGCGATATTCTTCTTGTCCACTGTGCCAATAAGTTGGTACAGTTTCTATAGGTATAGAAGTGTGTTGATATACTGGGAACTAATTGTATTATCATTTGTGTTGAACCGCTTACTGATTTTTCTACTATTTCTATGTGAAGCAGTTTGCACTCCAGTCTTGAAAGCAAAGCTACGAAGTTTGATTTGATTTTTATTTGACTTGATTTGGCGTTTGCACTAACCCTGAGACCAGTGTGTTGTCAGTGCAGTCACGTGGCGCAGCCCCATTGCAGGGTGGGTAAACACAGAAGGCTGACAGAAGCGGAGGGGTCACCCACTGAGTTTGACCTTGGTGTTGTTGTTGCTGCTGTGATGCCGCCGCCTATTCTCTCACTCTCTTTCTCCTGTGCTTGCTATTTTGCTCTCTCTCTGTCTCTGATAGAGGCATTAAGAATACATGCTGATGTAGTTTCATACCCCCACCCCCCAACACACACACACACCAGTGTAAATCAATGGCTGAGCTGGTGTCTGCTCTCTTGCCTGCAGGCTTGAGCATGATTTACTCGAAGCAGTGAAGTACTCGGTATCTCATCTCCTTCTCACCTTCCCAGAAAGCTACGGTTGTGTCTCAGTCATGTCAGTTCTATCGCAGTGAGTTAACACATGAAGTTCCCTCCACTGGGATTCCTCAGTAAATCCAGACTCTCTCTCTCTTCCTTCGTCTCCCTGGCAGCTTGGCCAGCTGTTGTTCTGGTCTTGGCCGGGGTTTGGCACCATCCAACACTCGAGTGAAAACACGAGTTTGACAGTTGTCATAAACATGCCTTGAGTAACAGCCTCACCATGAAACCATTTAATGACTCTGGCACAGTGTGAACACACAAGATGGAAAACACATTTTCATCACCATTTTTTCCCCCCCAAGTCAGGCGGGAGAGGGAGGTGTTGTGGTGGGACACGCTCATGCGACGTTGTGTTTGTTCCCCTTCAGCCCTCGGGGAGCGAAGGCCAGACGAGCGACAAGCACAAGGAGAGAGAAAGGCTGCGCAGAGTGCTCAAACAGATGGGACGAATCAAATGTCCTAGTGAGGTATGCGCTCCCTCTTTCTTCCTGTATCCCTTTCTCTTTTTCTTTCTCTCATTCTTTACTTCTCTTGCTTTCTTGTGTCCTTCATGTCCATTTGTCCAACTCCTCTGTCTTTCATGTCACATTTTCCTCTCTCCTGCCAGTTTCAATTTTGTTTCTCCTTTTTCCTCAGGCTCCTCTCTTTTTGTGTCGGCCTCCTTTTACCTCTCTCCCTCCTTTTTTCTTTATGCCTTGTTCTTGACATGTTGCCCAAAACCACATCAACACTCTGCTTCCCATTACTCACACTAGAGCACAAAAGGCAGAGAGGGGAAGAGAAAGAGCTGCAAAAAATAGACTCTCTACTGTGACATGTCCTCACGCTGAAAAATGAGCAGCTTCCTCATGTTGTGTGTCTTTTTACCTGAAACCGCAAAATATTTACCAATTGCAGTAAGATTATTCCATTAAACGTACACGTTGTTTCCTGCTTAATGTGTGTTTTCATTCTTTCTCATTTCTGTCACTGGCCACATACAATCACACAAAACATTATGTGTGCAAACACACACACACACACACACACACACACACACACACATACAGGGCTGTTCAGCCCACTTTTCCAGTCTGATGGGCTACCAGTACCACCAGAAACGTTGTGGAAGAGAGTTCTCTGACGATGAGAAGCCTGTGTTTCTGTGCCAGCACTGTGGAAAAACCTACCGCTCCAAGGCTGGCAGAGACTACCATGTGCGCACAGAACACTCCCCAACTATCACCACCACCATGACAGCCACCACCACCACCAACAACAACAACAACAAGAACAATATCACTGACACCAACAACAACACAGGCAAAGAAAGGGTAAGATCCCCTTGGAAGACAGTAGTTATTATAGGAGACAGATCTTTTTCTGTTTCCTGCTGCAAGAGTTTTGCTTGATTTCACTGTAATAAATAGCCACGTTTACCATTTTCCACTCAAAGAAGTGTCATTCTGTTCTTCCAGGTGGTCTCCGAGGAGCCTCTATCAGTAGGCAGGAAGGAGCAAAGCCAGCCTGAGAAGAAGGATTGGCAGGAGAAAGCACCATCCGGCCAGCCTAAGGAGAAGGGGAGAGAATCCAGGGACAAAGACAGCGAAAAGGAAAAAGAGAGGGAGCGAGACAAAGAAAAAGCAGCACAGAAAGAGAGCCAGGGGGATGACTTTGAACGGACCCCCAGCGGCAGAGTGAGGCGCCGGTCAGCTCAGGTGGCAGTGTTCCACCTGCAGGAGATAGCGGAGGATGAGCTGGCCAAAGACTGGGGCACCAAGCGCCGCATCAAGGATGACCTGGTGCCTGATACCAAGAGGGTGAGGGCCGAGAGTGGTCACACACATGATTCACATTCCTACCAGACATGTACACATGAACATAGTAGACATAAACACATGCATACTCACCGCAGCATTGAGTACTGCAGAAGACATCAAAGAAAATTCAACACACACTCTCATACAGTAGCACCAACAGAATAACACACCATGAATACACCATACCATGAACGTTTCCATGAAAAGGCTCCATGAAAACACCAGGTGTAAGTGGTAAAAAGTCACATCAACAGACAAATATGTGCCCCCATCTCTCTTTGGGGTAACACTACCAAGAATACTAATATGTTGTTCTCTTTTGTGTAGTTAAACTACACCCGTCCTGGCCTCCCTAATTTCAGCCCTGAGCTACTAGAGACCTGGAAGAACCAAGTGAAGGAGAAGGGCTTCATCTGCTGCATCAATGAAGTAGGAACATTGACTGGTGTTACCATACACAGAAAATTACTTTCAATATTTGAACTTAAAAAACAATGATTCAGTCTTAATTTATCTAATATTGAGCACTAGGTGTATAATAATATGGCTATTGATTTTACAGGAATATGGACTGACTGAGTTTTGTCACTTACTGTTTATCTCTCTTCTGTCTTAGAACTGTGAAGCTGTCTATTCCAGTGTGTCAGGACTAAAAGCCCACCTTGCCAACTGCAGCCAGGTACAAACAATCACTACACTAAGTTCTAAATTCTGGTGTTTACTGATACCTACATATTGTAAACTGTCACCTAACAGGTGTTAATGATAATGGCTGCAGATTTACCAAGCATACATTGCTATAGATATTGTTTTGACATAAATAACGTCTATACTGTATATATATGTGTGTGTGTGTGTGTGTGTTGCAGGGTGGGGGAGAACTGGGGAAGTACACTTGCCTGATCTGTCAGAAGGAGTTTAGCTCAGAGAGTGGTGTCAAGTACCACATCAGCAAGACACACTCTCAGGTGGGTCAGTCTCTGTGTAAACTTCACAACCCTCTATATTATTTAGTATTACTTAAATTAAACTCTCAGAGGCAGCATTTCAGTAGTTTTTAATACACTGTAAAACAAAAGCTGAAACCCAGTAGGCATTTATTGATCTTGTGATAACAAGGTGTTAACTTCTGGGGAAACACGATGCCTATGTTGTGAAAACAAGTGCCAGGAACAAGTTTAGACTGTCGGCACAGCACACTGATCTTGTTCCCCTTAAATAAAGCATGTGTACCACAATAATTTGTTTGTTTGATATATATACAAAATAACAACTGTTTCCCACAACATAATAGCTTGGTCCTACGAGGGTTAACATCTCAAATAATTGCCATCTTATGGGACTTGTATTCAAACACGGTGGTTCGCCCTTCTAATTACAGTAGAAACATTGTAGAAACAGTTGCATACATCCTCCTTTTCCTTCTTTAGAGTTTGAGTTGATCAAAAACTGTGTGTTTATTGTCTTAGAACTGGTTTCGTGCCGCAGCCAGTCAAGTGGTCTCCAGTAGCAAGGGTAAATTGCCGGAGAACATTGGGATCAAAGCTGAGGTGAGGAACGGTGCCACCACTGGCAAGAAGAGGGGCCGCAAGCCCAAAGAGCGCCCCTCTGCGGTTGCGCCTCTCCAAACAAAAACTGAAGCACCTACCACTACTCAAAACTCAACCCCTGCTGTGAACCCTTCCTCTGGCCCAACACAGTCCCCCACCCTGATACCCGACCCAACGGACAGTGCTAATTCAGGCCAGAACAGACTGTCCATCCCCTCCGCCGCCAGACGAAGCAAACCCAAGAGGCTGTCGTTATTAGAGTAGCTCTGCTTTTGTCTACCCAGGAGCCAGGAAGGATGCCTACTGTAAATGTTATGCCGGGAAGCTAAAAGACCTTTCTAACTCCACAAGGACTTGGCACTGAGAAGAAAGTGAAATCAACCATTGAGAAGTAAAACATTTAGTACAGACTTCAAATCTTGGTTTTGAAACCCCAGAGTTAATGTGTCTATTGTTATAAACAATACTCATGTAACAGTAGTGTTTTATTTCTCCATTCCACTTTTGTCTCTTTTTTAAGGCACACATTTCAGTTTCTGTACTCACAGCAGGGGTGTCAGTAGTAATCAAAGCTAACAATCCTGACTTCTACATGGACAGCAGGGGTAGTATTCCAAACAAACGCAGAGTAATTCTCTCTACAGGATTCATGTTGTGTTTGAGAGGTTTTAAAAAGGATATTCTGTTAGCATGGTGAAGTCATTTAACGATAGATAGTGTTTTCACATTTTTTCACAGATATACTGTACTGTGTACATAAACAATATCTATATCTATATATCTATATACTCAAAGCAATGATGCCATCGGTCATTTTCAAGCCTGACACGTCTAATTGGATCATGAGAAATCAGAATTTTTGCAGTGTGTGCTGTAGTGCAATGTTGTTTTGAACTTGATTTTTTTGTTCTGGTTTGACTTTTATTGTTTTTTACTTTTCATGTTTCAAGTAAGCAAATGTCAAATAAGCTAAAATGTTGGTCAGTTGTTAATCATACTCCACTGTTTTCCCTACAACTATGTGGCTATCTCTTCAGTGACATTTATTTGTTATCACATGACTATGAAACGTATCTGCTTTGACAACCATAATTAAGTGTCAAAAGATTATTTCCACAGTTCTTTTACACCTAAGTTAATAAGCAGAATACCCCCCCCCAAAAAAAAAAAAAACAACAAAAAGTGATTGTTTGAGATCTCCATCTGTAAGGTATGAGTTAGTTATAATAATATTCAATATGGCATTGTTTAATTGATTTGAAACAAAAGAAGAACTTGAAGCATTCTGTCTAAAATAGGACTGGTAAAGCTAAATGTTGGACAGAAGGATGAATTTTATGTGAAGCTTGTTGCACCATTGCAGCACAATCAAATGATGTGACAACATTTTAAAGGAGGCCATATTTTGTGGCCAATGCTTTCGCTTGAATCAAAGAGCTGGGGAGAGAATAAAAATGTTATCTTTTATAGAGAGGTTGAGGAAAGTAATCTTTTATTAAACAGAAAAATTGCAAATGAAGATTCACATATAATGATGATGTATATGAATTAATTCCTGGATGCTCAAAGTTATTGCCTTGCACTTTAACCCATAACCCTCCTCGCTCCCCTCTTGTATTTTTGCACTCCAGGAGTATTCAACCTAACCTAGTGGCTGTCAGGCAACGGGAAGTGTAATATTTTGCTCTGATGAAAAATTAAAATAGAGAAAAACTAAATTTGGCTGTACATGGGTAATGAGCAGCATGGTTAACTCTTTCTAGATAGTATCTGTAATCCAACACGACCGTATAATTATGACTCACCAAATAAAGCCATAACTGGTCTTGTTGAATTTTAAGGCTGCTCTAATGTTAGTTTAGCTTCAGATAAAAAAAAGAATAATCCATTATTATTAAATTACTTTTCAAATCTAAAATGTGTGCAATCAGAGAATATTTTCACTTTTAAAGTAGATACTTGAACCCACAGTTATATTAATGATTTGAGCAATGAAAACACCATACATATTTGATTTATATGTCCATAAAAATAATGATGTGCTTGCTTAAAAAAACAAACAGACAGATCATAAATCTATTTTATATTCTCTTGTGTGTATTACCTAGATAGCAATCTTATAGCTTTGGATAAAGTTGTGATGTGAGGATGTTCTGGTAAGATAATAAGGGTGCTACTTGCCACTCTACCTTAAGGACCTGATACAACTCAGAAAGTCCACTAATCCATCCTGCCATTTTCTCCTTACTGGCAAGTCCTCTTCATTTTGCAACAACAAATGTCAATGTCATCATTTCGAGCACTGATGTCAGCAAAACATTTTTAATTGAACATTGAATTTAAAATGTATGTGTCCCAGGTGGTGTCATCCCTACGCCGTGACCATTTATATTGTGAAGCAAAGATTTGAGTTTGAATTCCTCCATTATTAATCAACTGATGGAGTTTATTCAGGTGGGGATGATTATGCATGTGTCTGTCTCTGTTAGTGGGATGGACCTTTATCTTGTATCCAGGTTCAACTGACTGAGAGGATTATGTTAGACAAGCACTGATTGGTCCTCGGACCTTTTCGATACGAGTGGTCCAGATCTTGTGTGTGTGTGTGTGTGTGTGTGTGTGTGTATGTATGTAAAACAGTTAGCACCTTTGTAATGACTGGATGTCGGGAATGGTAACACTTTTGTTGAGTGTTATGCTGTGGCACAGAATCAGTTCATCAGCTGCTTGTTAATCGTTTCATTAATGACGTCACATTGACTGTGTTTACCTGACAAGCTTTGGTGTTGCAATATTATAGTTAGGCACTGCTTTTAACAGTGGGTATTTTATATTTTATCACACCCTTTACTATCTGTCTTCCTATGATGTGGAACACACATATCTATCCCGCAGTGTGAGCTAACTGCAACATGTTTAGAGAGTACAGCAATACACCATATTTAGCTGGTTTTGTTGGCTTGCTGATATTTTGATATTGATGTGTCTTCTCAAAATTGTATGGCTTTTTTCACTCCCCTACTTTTATTTCTTTGCTTTAAAAATGCTTTTTAGATATTATGAAATCAAAAAAAAAAAAGGTTGAAAATATTTGTAGACCACAAAGAACATTGTAGGCCTATGTGTCGGCATACACTGTTATTTTATCCATTTTGATGATGCACATAAATTGAGCTTTTTCAGTACACAATGACAAACACATTGAGAGAGTCCTTTATTATTACCTATTCAATAAGGGACAACAAGGCATATGTATGTGTGTTTGTTTCTGTATTTAGTGCACTTACTATACCATGAAATAGGCTTGAAATAGGAGTGTTGTTGGAGCTTTCTAGTTACCCTGACTGTGTGTGGTGTGACTTTTGTACCTGGGGAAACAGCAGGCTCAAGTGTCTTCCCTGTGTCAGCAATGTTATTTCCAAAACCAAGGTTAATCCTTAGAAATCCCCTTAGACAGCCTGAGAATCTTACCCTTTTTTTTGGACAACAGTGGTTTGTTTTGTATGCTACCTACTTCAGAAGCAGGAAATTGCATCTGCCCCTGTTGTCGGGGCCATTGTGATGAAACTGTTGAGAGTTTTAAGAGATGATGTTGTAGCTCATAACTATAATATATAAGTAACAGGTGAAATGAGACTAATGATGTATTAAGGATTTCCATATCTGAAATTAAGCTGTATAGAACCTAACATAGGAGGCATCAACACCTCCTTTGAGTCTGAACTGTTACAATTTTTCTCCCAAACTTGTTGTATTACCTGTGCATTAGTATCCCTCAACTAATTAATAAAGGTTTGTTGACTAAATTTGTGTCAACGTTTTAGTAAGTTTTGGTAGCTGTTATTTATAGTATAGGTGACAGTGGGTGTAATTGCTGGGATGTAATAGACCTTTCTCACAGTGGACACTATTACACAGGAGTACCTATTAAGATAAAAAATGGCAGTACTCCTTTGTGCCAGCTTCAGGGATCCAGTTTTGTACATCCGGGCTGACTCACGCACTTAAATGGAAGGGAGAAATCATTAATTAAAAAAACACCTGTGATTTTCCTGCTATGATGTGCCAGAATGTGAAATGTGAAAAACGCCTATTGCTTAAATGTAATTATAAAAATGTATAATTTGACTTTCATAATTACAGAAGGGTTTTTCTCAATCTTAAGAGTCTGTGAGATATTTCACATTTTCATGCTGGCTTTTATCATTCTAATGTAGGAGTTATTACAGTTTAGACATACAGATACAATTTGTAACAGCAGTAAGTTATTGTGTCTATACATGTATTTTCCTACTCTAGTTGTAACTGATTTTTGATTAAGTGTGTTGTTTCATACGGTCTGACATAAATATATGACGAGAAAATATGTATATGTATGTAATAAAATAACAATACAATTATGGAAGTTAGTATTCAGATCTCAACACGTGTCCCTCACCCACAGACAGCTTTGGGAAAGGCCCTGTGTGATTAAGATACTGTACATGTTGCTGGCTGTAGCTCGAAAGAAAGGAAAGAACGGAACAGATGCATTCTGGGGCTTGATGTTCATCTGGGGGCCGCTGCTGGCGTATCTACCCGATGGTAAAATGATATACGCCTACAAGCCCCATGATGCCTTAGCGCTAAACACCTGATTGTCAACAGAAAGTAGCAATGTCTGCCGTTAGCAGGGAAGAAAGGCTCTCAAAGATGGAGAACGAAGACAAAACTTCCTCTGTATCGAACAGGTAAAATTATGGCTGCTGGTCGAAAACAACCGGAATCTCAAAACGATTCTTAGGGCGACTTTTCTAAAAAGAAAAAAATCACTGGCAGTTGAGTTAAGCATCTTTACGGAGCCACTACTTGTCACACTGTATGCCTTATTTGGTACAGTAACTCACTGTACTTCATATAAAAGTAATATGTCGCTGTAATGGCAACCAGGACGTTACAGTGTAATTGTTAGTTTATTACCGATGTCATACAAAGTCCGCCTATTTTTAGTCCGTCGCTTTGTCAGCTCTGTCACTTGGTTATAACAGTTGTCATATTTTACACGAGGTGCCCTCCTCACATAACTTCATTGTCATTTTCTCAAAGCAGGAAAACACTACAATAATATTTAACAGCACCTAACGTTACCTCGAATATGTTACTGCACCGTGTAACGGGCTGTAGCTAGCTAGAGAGAAATGAATAGCCCGTATAAAGCAGTAAGAGACATCTTTTATTTAGCAGAGTGAAGCGTGGCATGGCGTTTTCTGCTGCCACTGCAGCCTGAGTAAAGTGCTCATTTCTGACACACAAAAGCCCTCCTCTTCAGGGAATACAAGGCTACAGAAAAGAAGGACATTTGCTTAAGGTGGCTAATACCGTAGCTGGATATACATACATGTCATACTGTCAGATTGACCCAGTTAGTCAGCTCTCTGTAACATTAAAACCAAGCATTCAAGTTAGCACCCTATTGAGCCACAAGAGGGTGTTGCTGCATTAGTCTATCCGCTGAGGGTTTGTTCCTGTTTAATAGACTCACTAAACCGGTACCACAAGCATTAGCACTTACACGGTTACATTTAACATGGCAACGCCTTGGTGTCATTAATATAACTGCAAACAAAAAACTGAAAGAGAGCTCTGAGTAAAAACACAAGCTTGGAAGTATATTTTTATGTGAAATTGGCAGAAAATTACACTTACAGACAACTCTTTCAGTGGGTGAACATGATGTAATGCAACACAAAAGCACCACAAAACCATAGCCTCAAGAATTACACTGTCAGAACAGAAAAGAAACAGTGTAAGCTTTGTAAAGATTGTATTTGTTCTGCTCAGTTATGGTAACCGATTACAATATATTTTGCAAGTGTTTCAGTTATTTTGTCCACCCTATTTATATATATATATATATATACTTACATTACTCCGAAAAGTATAAATAGATTAGAAGTAAGATTTGCAACGTGTGAAAATATGTTATACATTTACGTGACTTACATTTTTCATTTAAGACATTCTTACATTTTTCAATCATGAAGTTTAAATTAAAAGACAAATATATTTATTCCACATGATATGTTGTGTAACATTTTTGTTACCGTACTTACAATATTAGTAAGCTTTACTTCAGCTCAGGCCTATAACTCTTCTGTGCGTCTCTGTAGCCATAGAGAGATAGCTGAATATCTGGCATAGCAACCAGTTCAGGCTTCTTGTTTCGATGTGGCTTCCTTGCTTGGCAGCTGTCTTCCGACTGGAGTTTAAAGGCACAGCGACAGTCCCAAAACTACTAGATGAGAGAAAAACACAGAATTCCCTTGTGCTTTTCCCCTGTGGTTTTAGTGAGGAAGTAAACAGAATTGAGGTCTTGTCAAGTCCATGCTCCAAATATTTGGCAACGCTTTAAATGTTTGTTTTTTTCCCTATCTAGTAGCTTCTCTAAGCGGTGTGGTTCTTAAACTGTGGCCTGCTCAGATCCCGGGTTTGTTTTTTTGCTGGACTGGATTACAATTAGCCTGTCTCATCTGATCTCTGAGTATAATGATTTGTTTGTCTGTACATGTTGTGGCCTGGGAGGAGTGTGAGTGTGTGCATGTGTGTGTTTGTGTGTAGTATGTGTGCAATGCCAAGGGCTGTTCCTCAGACTGTCAGCTGACAGAGCAGTGAGAGAAGAGGTAGTGTTGGGTTTCATCATGCTGTTTATTCCTCATTCTTCACTGTGAGGTTAGTTAGGGAGGGAACTTCGCTGTGTGTGTGTGTGTGTGTGTGTGTGTGTGTGTGTGTGTTTGCTGTCGTGCTGACGTCTCCAGACTCTGGTGGAAGGCACATAGAGACATGGCGAGTCCCTGCAGGGGAAAAACACATTGCCTCCCCTCTGCCCTTCCCCTCTGTCGTATTCTCTCGCTCGTCCTCACTTCACATCCCCAACACAGCCTAAAGCATCTCTGTGGTGAATTTGGTCAACATCAGAAGACAATAATGTTTGTCTATTTCTACTCTTATTCATTCATTTTCCAGTTTTCCCATTTTTTTTCCGAGTTTGTTTGGTGTCTCTGTCGCTCTCTTCTGGTCCCTCTTTCACCTCCAGTCGCATATTGTGATACTGACTGTCAAAGACAGATGACCCAAGCTTGGCATGTGTGTCTGTGTGTGTGTGTGTGTGTGTGCCAGGAGTGGGAAGGTCTGGCTCTAACCTGAGGCTATTAATATCACCTAATGAACATAATCTGGATGGTAGGTTATCCTCTTACATTTGTTGGCTGGACGACTGAGGGGAGGAGTAGAGAGCGAGTGAAAGAGGAGGGCAATAACTGTGCTGTAGTTTCACATTGAGTGTGCTCTCTCTACCAAGCTGCAGTGCCTTCTCTCTCCCTCTATTGGTGAATGGAAACAGAAAACTAAACATATGTTTAAAGTTTCGTTTCTCTAAGCTGATTCCCCTGCATATTGCCCAACCTCTTTTTTTGCTCTCTCTGGATGTTTTGCACCAGAGGGCAGTGCTGTTAAGTGCTTTAATGTGCTTGAGTGTATGTATATATTGAGAATACCTGTTGGCAGTACTATAGGTTTAAAACACAGGAGGAGTACACACAGTGGAAGTCTCCCTTATATTTTTCTCCAGTTATGAACTCTCTGCCGTCTTACTCAGGAGCTAGAATATCCGGCTGTTGGACTCTAAGATCTGATGGCAGGTAAGTGCATTCTATTTATATACTTTATTTTTCGTGCTAGTATCATCAGGTGTATTAAACAAATATTTCTTTTTGCTCTCCACCCTGTGAGAGTATTAAGCGATCAAAGTTTCGGTCTTCCAAAAGTGGATAAACAGGGGAAACAGCTCCAGTCAGTAGCTCTTTGGAGTTTATCTTTTAGGTTTTTGTTGACATGCTTTGGGAAGGTTTGTATCTGTTGCAACACAAGTGTGGTATAAGTGATTGAAATAGTACGTTTGTGCTGATACCTCAATAGCAAAATAAATAACATATAGTATAAGCTGTGGCCTTATTTACGTCTACTGCAGTGCGTTAGGGCTCAGATGGTCCCCATGTCTGCTCCATATGAGTCCTCTCACAGTCTGGTTTCAGGTATTCTGCACTGTGTTCTGACAACCATGTTCATGCAGTGTTTAGAATCACAGAGTACTGTACCACTGAACAAAGGTATGATTCAGCACAGCACTTTTATGGCACCCTGGTTTTGTTTTTACTGATAACCCAGCTGGAGTGCACTATGCCTCATGCAAGGTCTATGTATTCACTAGCCCTCTCGCTGGATCCATCCAAGCTTAGGCGACCCCGGTCCAATAAGATAAATCTTCGCTCTCTCTTGTTTGCTTCCCCTTTGACCCTTTTGACACTCCACCTGAGAAGGTATATGGCTTATATAAAGATGTGTGGATGCAGAGAGTTGACTGAATAACACTGGGACATCTAGGACGGCTCCCTCACACAGCCTGCTATAGTTATGGCATCTGGTTTTCTACGGCCCTCAATGGGCAAAGTGTGGATGTCTTGCATAACGCAGTAAGTGTTGCTAGCAACCATTACCTGGTTGCACTTGTCTCTCAAAGAAACTTGTGTTTGTAAAACACACAATGCAGCGTTTATTTTGGTAATGCTTGTGTGAACGGGACAACAGTGATTGCTTCACTTATGATGTCCAAGTAGTTAGCTTTTTTTCTTACGGCTCTAAGATTGTGTATAGTAAATGCACCACAGATGCCTCTTCTGTAAGAGAGGTGGAGCAGGGTTTCCATGGGAAGTTTGAGTTCTAGACGGGCTACTCAGCAATGGGTTAGACCAGTTCTTTGTACCATTGCTTTCTGCTCTGAATCTTAATTAGCCACAGCCATTAACTGAATGCTAATGCTCCTTCTTCTTCACTTTCCTCTTGGAATGTCACAAAAAGTTACTTAACTTTTTCGGACTCTGGGTGGAGCTTTGCGTAACTGTATTGTCAGATACAAAAGTTGAAAGGCCATTACAAAAAGGGTGTTGATGCAATTTGGTGGTTGTTGAAATACATTACACCAATTGGTGTTACACAATTTTCTGTTAGTAGAAATGTGATGATCGGGGTTGTTATTGTGTTGCACAGACCATGTGATTGGCAAACGTGTTTAGTTTGAAGACGCAAATTCACTCTGTACCCGGCTCCCGCAGGAGTCTCTGCATGTTTTGAATGAGCTCCTGGTAATTTGTTTATGATGTTCTTTTTATCTTGTTACCTGTGCTGACACATCATTGCAATGGTCCCAGTCACTGATTCAGTTGCACAACCGACTGCAGGACTGCAGTCATGTAATTGAGACAACATTTTCCCACCTGGTTTAACATGTTGAACTTTGGCACCTGCAGCAGTTATACTGTACACAACTGTACACATCTCACCTGTTGCAGAAGGAAAAACTAAACATTAACCCATAACAGGAGGCAACACAGCACCAGCTCAGTCTTGCTTACTGCCAGTTAGCAATTATTTGAAATCCATCTGCATTTCCATCCCATAGTGACACACACAGACTCACCCAGCCTGCTTGGCATCACACACCAGAGAGACGATGACACACTTTAAAAGGAATGAGCATTTCTTTAGTTAAAGATCCTGCAGATTGCATTTGTGTCATATTTTCATGACAACCTTGATCTTGCCGTGCCTTATTGCCTGTTTAACATCAACTGTCACTGCTGTTCAAATGCAGCTCTTGACACTCAGGACACTAATGAGTAGTTGTTGTACTATGGAACTGTGCTGTCTTTCAATGTGTAGTTTATTAAGTTTAATGAAACCCCCCATCATACTGTGACCAAAAGTTGTTTTATTATATACCACTCGATGAGATGTAATTGTTTATGATGACGGTGCTTCAGCTAATGAGGCAAAAAAGAAGAACTACACACAAGAATTTGCATCTTTGAAAGGTAACAAAATGTCCTTTACTCCAAAGAGTGATGGCGTGCTCCATTGTGTGTTTGTTGCTTTACAGTGGAGGTGGTGAGGGATCACTGGACCGGCTTCTCCCGTCGGTAAGCACAGGCCTTTCACCAAGGAAAAGGACCACCAGCCAATGTAAGTCTGAGCCTCCTCTCCTTCGCACCTCCAAGCGAACCATCTACACCGCTGGCCGCCCACCCTGGTACAACGAACATGGAACCCAGTCCAAAGAGGCCTTTGCCATTGGTAGGAAACTTTTAGAGATGCACACCACAATGTAACAACACTAAATACATTTTTTTAAAGCAGCACTAAAGTCTAAATCTTTAGTATCTTTCCATTATACTTTTGAGTTTATAGGTGTTTTGGAAACAGGAACATTTAAGTGTGTAACCTGTATGAGCAGATAAGAAGAGTCTTTTGCAGAAAAAGGCAATCCCCGTATTTGCTGCTAATGGTTATTGACAATCTCATTCTGTCTCATTATTGACATTGTAACTGAGTTAGAGGTGCCTCTGCTTTGCTACCCAGAAGTACTGTACATAACAGTGTGTTTTTTGGAAGACAGTAATTTCTGCAAATACCTTTACCTGTAAATGGGGATCTTTACCTTGAAAGCTCTGGTCTCTGTTTCTACCTGCCTCTCTGCAAATAATAGCCTAAAGCAGCCTAAACATGCACTTCATCTGTCAAGCTAGTACTAGTACATTCCCACCAAGCAAAGGAATTTAAAAATTACACTTTTGCAATTAAACATGTCTCACTCAATGTCTTTATGTCAATAATCTGTCACAGGTCTGTGTGGCGGCAGCGCTTCAGGAAAGACAACCGTAGCCAGGAAAATCATTGAAGCTCTGGATGTTCCATGGGTTGTACTACTCTCAATGGACTCCTTCTACAAGGTGCGCATGTGTGTGCAATATGTGTGGTAGATATTGATTGTGTGTGTCCATGTGCATGCAGCCACGCACCATTAAGATGCTGGGTGCCTATTGGTTAAAATACAGATTACAAGAGCTTTGTCATGTTCGTGCATTCCTTCAATCCAAATGCTTTTAGATTCTAAAGATTAAAATCTTGGCATCAGAAATCACTTGTTCCTTTTTTTATTACTTCATCTCGGCCTTGTATGGCTGCTAACACCCCAGTGGCCTGAAGGCAGGGTTGGAAAGAGTGAGACTGAGTGTAGAAGACAGAGTGAAAGAGAGAAAATAGGATTGCCTTTGGATCCCAGAGGGAAAATGAGGATAAGAGGAGGGACTGGAGAGAAAGGCGATGGAAAGGGATAAAATATTACAAGACGGATGAGTCCAAAGAGAAGCACAGTGCCGAGCGAATTGGGGAGGGAAAAAGAGTGGTGGAGAGCAATCAAGCAAGAGCCATCATTCTTGCCCCTCTATACCTCCACCCACTCTCTGGTTATGTAATCCTGTCACAATCTTACAGCAGCGGTTCAGACAGTGCAGAGTAGGAAGAATTTACCAGTGGCCAGTGGTACCGCAGCCATCACCACAGTGCGATACCAGAGGTCGGCATCCAGAACAATTTGTCCAGAATTTTTCTTGTTTGCACTCCTGCACGCCTGTAATATCAGTTCATCATATTGAGTGTGTGATCAGTCCACAGGAGGAGGTGTTGCTGTTCTGAAACTGCTAAATACCAGATCTGGGGTTTTAATGTTCAACTACCCTAAGGGCACACACACACACACACACACACCCACCACCTGGTACAGTCGTCACAGTGGCGCATGATGTTCTCCTAAATTTAGGTCCCCTTACTTCAACTGCTTTTTAACAGGGATCTGTGTCCAAGTGTTTTTGCACAAGATTTTGTGAATTATGTTCTGATCCAGTATTATGTAAAATTGTTTTTCATTCTTTTTTTTTTATTCTTAATATGCAAAATGCTAATGTGTGTGTCTAGGAAAAAGCCAGAAACTGAAAAGCAGAGGAAGTATTTTGCTCAGGAAATAATGTTTTGCTGTGCTTGGAAATCGTTGTGACAAGTTTGCCGTCAAGTAATTCAAACATGGTTCCGATCCCCAGGTCCTGTCCCCAGAACAACAGACTCTGGCTGCCAGTAACGACTATAACTTTGACCACCCTGATGCCTTTGACTTTGATTTGCTGACACACACGCTGCACAAACTCAAACAGGGCAAGAGCGTGAAAATCCCTGTGTATGACTTTACAACTCATGGCAGACAGAAGGAGTGGGTAAGCACAAATGCACACATCCAAACACATGGCAATGCACTTTATAAGTTGATGAGTAGCATGTCAGAGCTACTGCATATAATCTCAGTTTCTCGATTACCTAAGAGGGTTTAATCTCTCTTGCTAGAGGTGTCGAGTCACATTGCAAATCTGCTACTCCAGAGGGTGACTGAAAAACTGTTATTGAGATTTGTCTTCTTGTTTTTTTTATACTTACTCTTTTATACTATAATGTCCATAAACTACTGTTAAACATTCTATTATCAGTGGTACCTGTCAAATTATGATTGATCATGGTGATTGTTCCAATATACTTAGGTGTATACTGTCTATATGCCCATGTACTATGTATGGACATTGTACTAATACTAATACTAATACTACATGCACCTGTGTCCAACACAGAAAACCGTATATGGAGCCAGCGTTATCATCTTTGAGGGAATCATGGCTTTTGCAGATAAAAAGCTCCTGCAGGTATTGGTTATTATTCTTTAACATGTCCAACTGGTGTCAGGTTTCATTTTATCTGTGCATGTGATCAAACATGTTTTCCTGTGCATATGTGGGAGGGAGCTTTTTTTTTCTTCAGTTTTATGAAAAACCTGCTGTACAGAAATGACAAAGATACATTTGAAGTGATTTTGAAACTTTGTCCACCAGAGAGAACTTGCTCACTTATTAAATTAATGTATCCTTTTTTATACTACTAATAATAATACTCATTGTCCTTTAACATACAAAGTACAAAGTAAATGTTTTTAGGTGCTGTTAAAGGTAATTAT
This sequence comes from Nannoperca australis, assembly GCA_036023655.1. Classification (NCBI taxonomy): domain Eukaryota; kingdom Metazoa; phylum Chordata; class Actinopteri; order Centrarchiformes; family Percichthyidae; genus Nannoperca; species Nannoperca australis. The sequence goes on along the minus strand of JAVQJD010015573.1, from coordinate 8,183 downwards.
AAGCATAAAATAATAATATTATTTTCAATAATTATAAGTCCAGCTGTTTAATAACAGAATGTACTTATGTGAACATAGCGGAAATTTCTATAATTAAAAACATATTTGCCCTTAAATCTCGCTTTCAGGAGAGAAGTAGGTTAAACATATACCTATTATAATGAGGTGCTGCAAGGCAGAAATGAACAGAATCAATTATAAAGATTAATTAAGACTCTGTACACACTTGCAGCTCCAATGTGATCCTTTATTTTTAAAGAAAACAGCGTTGCAGCAGCTAAATTGTCCCTGTCAGGGTTCATTTTTGCGCATCCATATCAAACCAATTTCAAGACACATTTCTTCTCAGCATGTCACACTGGTTGTCAAGGAAAAATAAATATTAATTTTAAGCGGTAAACTTCCAACTTTAAAATAATTGACTTGACATAATTTAAATATCATAACACATCTGTAAGCATGTAACGTAAAACACCACAAATAAGCTAAAAATAGAATCTAGAAGGTACATTTAGCTTGCCATTGATTCTCATGTCGTCTCTTGTATGAAAGTGTGTTATATTGCTCCGTGTTCAGCTAAACATTTTCTCTGTGTTTCATGTTCTCCTTTCAGTTGCTGGACATGAAGATTTTTGTGGACACAGACTCTGACATCCGGCTGGTGCGTCGGTTGAGGAGGGACATTACAGAGAGGGGAAGAGACATTGAGGGTGTCATCAAACAGTACAACAAGTTTGTCAAGCCTGCATTTGAGCAGTACATTGAACCTACCATGCGCCTGGCTGATATTGTGGTGCCACGTGGTGCGTGCATACTCCATACCCACATATTTACATGCATACATGTTCAGTATTATCTAATGACTACAATGATACTAATAAGTATCATAAAAAAGTAATATAACAAGGGATAAACTCAATGAACGCTGCAACTGTACAGTAACTTTATTTCAGTATGTTCTTGCATTTTTCTGCCATTAAACTATGAAAGTCGCTGTATGTTTTCAAACTCCCATGATTCCATTCCTCTATGTTTGTCATCCCATCAGGTGGTGGTAACATGGTGGCCATAGATTTAATCGTGCAGCATGTCCACAGTCAGCTGGAGGAGGTAAGAGAGGTGACACTTACAGACCTACACATACACACACACACACAAACACACACACAAAGAATTCAGGTTTTTTTATTTGATCTCTGACTCAGAACATATTATTGTTAGCTGAAAGGATATTTAGTATACTGTAGAGATAATCTGCACTCAGAAAGGATTCAGCTACAACCTACTCTTTATGTCTTTTGACATTAATTACAAGCTCCATCACTCTCTCTAGTGGATAGAAAATGCACTGCACAGATTTTAGGAGAGGATGAATGTGCATTATTGCTCCAGGCTTATTCAGTAAGCTTGAATGGAAAAATGAGATAGAAATAGATCATTTAGATTTTTTGACTATTGTAATAACAATAATAAACAATTTATATTTATTTCTTTATTTATCAAATTATAGCAATTTGGAGCAGAAAACGTGTATTTTCATGTTACATTTTCAAAAAATCAGCTCTTTCTCAGATTTCTCTGTTTTACCATTTTAACTAAGTCCAACTGTTTTGGATGTGAATATTTCCCTTTAAATATGAATTCAAGACAGAGGTAGGTGAATCGTATACCCGCTGTAACGAGGGGCTGGACAGTTGACAAAAAACTCAGAAAACTGATAATGTAAAAATGTCAAACTAATTATATTAAGATTTATTACGAGTTTTCAGACTTGGGCAGCAATTTGCTCATTTATTTTAAAAGGAAACAGTGTTTTAACAGCGTTAACCCATGGTTGATGTTAATCCTTATCATGTTCATTTTAAGACATTTTTATAGATTTATAGGTTTAAGTTTTCAGGTGAACTGAAAATATCACATAACATTTATTATTGTGAAACAATTAAATCCTGATACACAATTCTGTGCCATTAATTGCACGTCCCAAATATAAATCCTATCTTTATGGTTCGTTCTGCTCCCTCTTCAGAATAAACCTTTCAGTACTGAACCAGAGTGCTGTGACTTTTGGATTTGTTGTGCAACATGCAGTAATTGTCACCAGAGGCACACCTTTACTCGTGGGGAGCACTTTGTGCCATAATGCAGTTTGCTCCTCCCCAATACACACACACATTAACACACACGCTGCTGATGGACTGCTCTCTCACTCTCTCCCCCCCCCCACCCCACTTTCCCTCAACCCCAAATCCCTCCGTGGCTCACAGCGCGAGCTCAGCGTCAGGTAGAGTGGCCTTTATCCTGTCTATCATTCTCTTCACCATCTGTCCAGTTCCCCCACTGCTCCAGCTTCTTACTTTGAGCGAGAGGAAAAGAGGCCAGCAAAGCCAACCTCCATCTTCCACTGATCTGCTGGCTGCCAGGGCACATCACCAGGCGGCACTGTTGTATCTAAAGAGCAAATATTCCTAATTAGTGATCTGTCATAAGAGTACGAGACTGTGCCAAAAAATACTGTAAAGTCTCAGTCCACACCAGCATGGAATAAATATAAAAACTGCACAAAAGAAACTGTCAACATTTGTCGAACGAAGATCAAAAGTTTGCATGGTGCAGCCAGCATTAATGTAAAGACGTTGGTTTTCCTTCTCTCTGCCTTTTAGAGAAATGACAACTCACACTCTTCCTGCCTTCTGTGTCTAAAAATACACCAATGATTCAAGTCACTGACCCCTCCTTTCAGCGGCAACAAGAATAAGAGAGAGTGACTACAACACAAAAGCGAGCGAGAGGAAGCTCTTGCTACAGCTATTGTTGACTATCGCATACCTCAGCCACAGACAAAGTTTCCAATACCCTACTACAAAGCGCTGAGTTTTTCCATTGAATGTTGGCCACAGTATCTGAGACAGAGAGCGAGAGGAAGTGAGCTTGGTGTCTGTCTTTAGACACAGGATGTGCTGGGGCCTGTGAGCTGAAATACCAACCTCTACTGTTCTACACGTTGAAAGAGTGACAGCCGCACCGTAGCTTGTGCACCTCCCACGCGTACACACTATGGATGCATGCGTAGCAATATCAAAATCTGATCCAAAACATGATTGCTCTCTCTTTTACGCTAGCATCTGTACAGATGTGTTAAAGCATGGCCTGTTACTTCATGTCTTCTCTGAATCACGACACATACACTAATTGATAACCAGGAAATATTATTTGACTTAATTTAGTCAGGTCATTAGTTTACCTCGGTGGTAAGCGTATTTCTGAGACATTTGACATTTTCGAAACTCAGCTGTCCCACTTTTCACTGTGTGTGATTATCCCTTCATCCACATGTTTTTCTTCTCATTTTTTTCCTCTTATCTGTTGTGTTTTTTCGTCTTTCTGTGTCCCCTCTGTTGTGATTGTTGTTGTGTTTCGTCAAAAAACTCTCCCCGTAGAGGAAACTTCGCTGGGATATGTGAGCAGATTTGCTATGATTTCTCTTTTCTTTGCATCTGGCTAACGTATATCTCAGTGACATCGTGGATAGTCTGTAGTGTCTACATGACTGCATCACTGAGTATTTGTAACAGTGTGTTTTTTAGGCTAGGCTAACTAGATATTCAAACCTAATGTTGATGTGTGATGTACAATGGAATAATTACAAGTAGCAGAGACCTATCATGGAAAACCACTATGCATTTATTTATATGACACAGGCATTTTATTTTCCAAATCCATATATATTGTGTTTTAATAATTCTTGACCTTTCCAAGAAACTTTTCCATCATCATGGTCTCTGTGCTGTTGATTTTCCACTGAAGCACTCAACACCAGCACTGTGTGCTTTGCAATTTTTTGCATCTGCCTTTTCCTAAGCAATCTAATCACAGTTGCTACCATTATCAACTTTGCTCTAACTACTACTGAAAAAATGATTTGTGGCGACTTTGGTTTTTTGCATGTACGTACATGTTTGTGTGTGTGTGTGTGTGTTTGTTTGTTTTATAAATGTGCACACAGTACGTCTTGTACACATGCGTGCAGAGAAGTGTTAATTGCACTCGTATTCATGCGTGTTGTTTTCATGTGTCTGTCCATCTTCTGTCTTTCTGCTCCCCTCACCCTGCACCACCCCCGCTCTGCTATTTGTTGCCGTGGTTACAGGGCAGCGCTGGCTTCTGCACACCAGGCCCAACCCCTCCCTCAGACCCTCAGCGTTCTGGAGAGCACACCCCAGGTCAGGGGCATGCACACCATCATCAGGTAAAAGCTGAGACACCTGATTTGTTACCTTAACAACTAACGTTACACCTGCTTCCAAAAAAAACAGCAGCTACGACCATAATGAATCTTGTGTCTTTCTTTTCCTAATCACCACATTCAGAAATAAGGAAACCAGCCGTGATGAGTTCATCTTCTACTCCAAGAGGTTGATGCGTCTGTTGATCGAGCGAGCGCTCTCCTTCCTCCCCTCACAGGTGCTAAACACTGACATACACTGTTAATTAATTCACAGCACTGCATGCAGATTCTGTAATCCTTTGTATTAAGTAGGACATTGACTCTAAACCATTAGATACCTGGGTGTAGATGGAAACGTGTAGGAGAAAAAAAGTGTGAGATACCCGTTGGATTGACAGAAGCTGACTAGAGAGTGACAGAGTGAGATGCAGTGCATTACGTGGACTTGAACTGGGGAAACAGTATTAAAAAAGAAAGATTAATGGAAAAAAAGTAAGTGCTTGCATTTGCTAAAAAGAAAATCAGATATACATAAACATAGTGGCCTGCAGCATGTGAATGGAAACTTGTCAAGTCACCACAGTGGAAAGTTTCCATACCTTAACCATAACATACAAGTTTGCATTACACAAACACACGTGAGTTTGAGATTCACTGTAGCACTATTTTCCTGGCTTGTATAGCACTCTTTAGCTCTGCCTTCAGCATTGTACTCACACTTTAATGATTTTTCATATTATCTCAGGTCCACCTAGTCCAGACCCCCCAGGGAGAGGATTATGAAGGCAGGACTTTCCACGGGAAGAGGGTGAGTGAACTCCATTTACTTCCTGCCGTCTTCTCAACTCTCTTTTTTTTATAGACCATTCAGAAGAGTTTTTGTCTCTACCTAAACTGATGCAATTAACCTCTGTTCCTTTTTTTGTTTTTCTTTAGATCACAGGCGTCTCCATCTTGCGAGCCGGAGAGACCATGGAGCCGGCTCTGAGGGCCGTCTGCAAAGATGTCCGCATCGGCAAGATCCTCATCCAGACCAACCAGGACACAGGAGAACCAGAGGTAAAAGATTTAAGTTGTGGTTCATGCGCTGTAGAACACATTTAGCCATAATTGTCCCACATACGCATTTAGTGTTGTAAATATTGCCATTTTCAATTCAACACATTCTTTAATAATTTCTCTAAATGAGTTTCTTCATACTTTTTGCTTGTCTACATGCCTTTTCCAGAAAATTCTCAGGTTGGTGGATTTCTGTGTAATGACCCCTGTGGTCCAGCTACAGGATGGTACTGGTCATGTCTGTGACATGCTGGTATTAACCCACCTCCTGTGTTATTTTGGCATTTTCAGCTTCACTACCTGCGTCTACCGAAAGACATGAGTGAAGACCACGTGATTCTGATGGACTGCACCGTGTCCACTGGAGCTGCTGCCATGATGGCTGTTCGAGTCCTGCTGGTGGGTGCGCCTGGTTGTTCAAATGAAGTCCAATGAATTGCATTATTTGTACGGCCTTATTTTCATGTTTGCATGTTTTCATTTTCAGGACCATGACGTTCAGGAGGACAAGATCCTACTGGTGTCTTTGCTAATGGCAGAAATGGGGGTCCACTCGGTGGCCTATGCATTCCCACAGGTGAAAATCATCACCACAGCTGTTGACAAGAAGGTCAATGATCTCTTCCACATCATACCTGGCATAGGTGAGTAATAGTGAAAAGAAGAAAAGTGTGTGTTACATTTAGATTTTCAGAGAAGATGGAGATTATATTTACGTTTTCCCACATGGCGTGCTTGACCTATACATGATGTCAGCTGATTTTTCAGTTTTAACTGACGTTGCCGAATGATTTTTGTGCTTATAGGAAACTTCGGAGATCGATACTTTGGAACAGATGCTCCCCCTGACTGGAGCGACGAAGAGATGAATGAGCCCAGTTACTGATTGAATTATTGGCAGCGTGCTAACTCATTACGTGATTTAGAGCTGTGGCCCTCAGAGGACAATATGAGGACATATTCCTTGCCTTTGTTGGGCCGTGACATGCATCATTCAAGGGCCATCAGCGTGCCCTGAAAAAACTGAAAACAGGACAAAAAATGTTAATACACAGTCACCTTGCTGAAAATCGAAATTATTTATCTTATGTAAATGCTGTTGTGGAAAGTTGTGTTTTGAAGTTTAAAATATTTTTATATGTACATTATGTTATTAAGTCCAAATGTTTTATTTTAGTGTTTAAATTGTGACAATCTCCGTATTTGCAGGCACGTTGTTTTGAAAGGATATATCTAGCCTTAATCCATGAACTGTGGACGACACAACTGAATGTGAATTTGCACGTGCGGTAAAAGAAAAAAAAAATCAAGCTTTTAAGGTTATTTTTTACCACATACCTTACTCACAACTTTCACAAAAGTTAAATCGGAACATGATCTCATGTTGCTCAACTTCCATCGCCATGAGCACTTTCTAAAGGACCATTCAATCGGAAAATGTGTAGGTGTATCTGTCTTTTTTTTTTTTTTTTCTCTGGTTCACCCTCTTCCTTCTCTGTGGATGCTGACCTAACCAGTTGAAACCGGTGTTGAAAACTCTTTTTCATTATTATACGGCTAAGTATGCCCTTGTGGTGTATATTTATGCAGCATGTCCTTCATTTACATATTTTTACTATGGATAGATCTGACCAGTCAGCAAGCAAGTCATACATCTTTTTGCTGCTATGAAAATGGGTCATCTGCATTTAACAAACGCAGATTAAGTGTTTATTTCAGTCTCACGCATCCTGATTTATGCCACTGTTTTTTATGCAGTAGATGAGATTGTTTGTTTCAAAAAGGGCTGTTGAGTTGAGGATGCATATGAACTCTACTGTGTCAAAAAAGCACAGTGTTCACAAAGTCCTGTCAGTGCCTGATCTTTTTACTTGGTACCAGTATTGGAATGAATGAGATCTGTCTGCTAAAGTTGGTGCCTATTTGATATTGCCTTGTTCTTTGTAGAAAAATGTTGATAGTTTGCCAGATGTCGGGTCACACGCCGCAATATTCACCCATAGGGTTATTTGAACTGATGCGATGAGACATCAGCAGGAGTTGCATATAAAGTTCATCTTTATATCATTATGTAGTGACTTGTCTCTTGAGTTAAAATAATGTCTCTTCCACAAGTTCACTATTACTTATCATTATACAGATCTCAATGGATTATTTGTAAGAAAAGAAAAAAGGTTATTTATTTTGACTTAGGTTTCTTGAAAATGTACAACATTAAGTAAATAAACATGTTGAAAATGTAACTCCGAGCCACTTGTGGCTACTGTTGGCTCACCATTACTTTTCCATTTTGCCACCTGCTACTGTTCAATATGTGCTTACTACTGAACACAACAGTTAGTGAGTCATTCTGTTCTGAAAAGCCATCAATTGTGTTTACTGCTTCTGCTGCATGTTTTTTTAGTATACAAATATTTAATAAAAGTGCAATACACCTTTAAATTGCTTACAGTGAATTATTTCATTTATATCGAATGTGAATTGTGTCAGCTAGTGATCAGCGTGCCCACCCCAGTCAAACAGAGGTCATATCTTAGTCACAGCTCATCTGGAAATATTCTTTAGTCAGGGTATTAAAACACACATCGTAGCACATGAAGTAAAGTTCTAACCCTGTTTGAATCCCCTGCATATTTTTGCCTTTATCAAACATGTCAAGACAGAAAGTAATCACCTACACTTTGAAAATGAACAGGAAGGAAATTGTGGTTGTCCTCTTCTCATGGAAAGAAACCTTGATATCTTCCATCACTTTCCATAATTATCACTCAGACAGCTGTCAAGACGCCGGCCACGGTAAAGTATGATTGACATTCATTTGATGAGGCTGATGGACAATTACAAACCAACAGCCTATTAGGCTGATATTGACCCACAAGGGGCGGGGGGGGGGGGG